>CM077153.1:284887435-285127770 GCA_039583875.1 Platanthera guangdongensis
ATCTCCTTTGTCACCCTCTCCAAGCTCCTCAAAAGAGAGGGGGGCACTCTCTTCATCTCCTGGCTTAAAGAATCACGGCCTCATCCCAGGGTAAAAGCGAGCATCAGTACATACCCTGGGACCTCCTGAACCAGGAGGATCTCTTCCTGGAACTGGTTAACATAATGACCCAACGTCTCATCTTGCTTCTACCTCACCGCAAACAGGCACTCCGCCTCCTTCTTACGCTTCTTCGATGTCGAGAACCTCAACAGGAACTCTCGACGCAGGTCCTCAAAACTGTAGATCGAGCTTGCTGGCAATTGGTGGAACCAGTCCAGTGCCTTCTCCTTCAACGTGATGACAAACAACCGACACTTGAAGGCATCCGTCAGCTGTCTTATTGAAACAACATCTTCAAACCACTGCACATGTTGTATAGGGTCATCCTTCCCCGAGTAGTAGGACATGTCGGGCTCCTGGAACCCCTCCGGCACCGGGGCCGAGATGATGAGCTCACTGAAAGGGCTCTCCCCTCCTGCCTGCCGAGAGAGCACGTCTCGCGGCCTCTGCTGGCTGGACCGATCCGCGAGACCATGCCTAAGGAAGAGCTCTCGCACAGTTGCCTCCCACTCGCCAACATCTGCCGGAATCTCCTTCCTGGGACGCTGACCTAGGAAGAGCTCTTGCGCGACCACGTCCCTCTCGCCAACCTCCGTCGGGACCTCCTTCCCGGGGCGCTGCACAGGAGCTTTCTCGCCCAACAGCGGGACTGCTTCCACTGGGACCTGAGGCGTCCCCCACTTGCTCCTTGCCGAGAAGGCCAAGCTGATGGTCTGCAAGACCTCTCGCCTGAAGTCCTCCAGTATCTTCCTCGTCGCCTCCTCTCCCCGGGAGGGGGAACCTCCTGAACCAGATCCTTCACCTTCACTTCCTGCCATAGGATTAAACTCAAGCTTTTCTTGTACCGGCTATCTTCCACGCTCACCGCACCAGAACTGTTGAAGCTAAAATTTGACTTCGATAAAAGTTCGAAAAATAGGGGCGTAGTCAACTCCTACTCGTCCCAAGCTTTGACCTCCGACTGGTCGTGAATGACTAGAAACCGGCCTAAAGCCTCAGCATGGAGGTCCCACCGCTTATCCGGAAGATCTCTGAGAGCTTCCCCTCCAAATCCAAAAGCTGGGCTTGGAGCTCCTCAGAAAGCACTGACGAATCCTCTCAAGTCCCGGGAACAAGTGTGCTTCTGAAGAACCTCTATGAGCCTATTTATAGTTTTCTGAGTTGGATCTGCAAATAACCACACTGAGCTGGCCTGAAATTACCAAAGTACCCCTGATTGAGTCTGTCAACACCCAAACTCCGCTGTTCTGAGGAGTTATATGCAGACCATCAAGGGCAAAATGGTAAAATTACTCGGGGCAGAAGAGTAAAATCTCTCATGAGTATAGAATTGTCAAAACGGCCCTCTCTTTATATGGCGAGTAGGGGAATACCCATCGGCGAGACGAGCCCTCCTGGCCGTCTCGCAGGCATCCTTCGCCACGGGGCCCTCTCGCCTATAAGGCCTACTCGCATCCCAAAAGGGGCGTCTCGCCCACTGTAGGGATCACCCATCTCGCCTCCTGCGAGTGGGACCTTGTGTTCCCCACTCGCTGTCAGTTCTCATGCCCGCTTTTACTGTTCGCACTCTGAGGGCCTCTCGCGAGCCCGAGGTTGTACACTTACGGCTGGAATAGAAAATAAGTTTACTTTTAGGATTTTATGTATAGTGTTTTAAAAGGTCTAAAATAATGTAATATTTTGATTTGTATATAATTATATTTGATTTAGATATAAACATCACCCTAAAATAAAAACAACGCCACGCAACCCATCGGGTCTGGGGAGGTCAAAGTGCAGTAAATGCAATGCATGGTAAAGTGTGGGCAATCCAACGCTGAGCTCATCTCAACTCGCACGGAGATGCTTGCACATCTTAGCTCGTTTTGAGATGTGTGTGCTTAGATGGACACGCATCCATCGGATCGATAAAGTATAGTGGCTCGTAGGGGTGTCCATAAAAACTAGGCACGGGGGGCCGGCCCGGCCCGGTAAAAGCCCGGCTAGGCCCGGGCTAAGCCCGCCCCGGGCCCAGGCCGGGCCATGGGGCCTAACAAGGCCCCATATATAGGCATTTGCCCGGCCCGGTGCCCGGACTGGGTCAGGCCGGGCAAAGCCCGGTTTCTAGACCCGGGCTAAGCCCGGGGCTGGGCCGGGCAAAGCCCTGGCCCGGCTCGTACGCGCCTTTTTGAACTGCGTCTTCTAAGTGCATTTTCAGGAGAAATGTTCATCATGAAAGTTGTAGATCTCGATGATATCTTCATATTTCATGTTAAACACTTTTTTATTTGAAGCCGTTTAGGCCCCCGATTTGTCCCCCAAAAAAAATCAGGGGGAACATTGAAATGTTCCGCCTGAGTTTTTTAGGGGGGCTAAATCGGGGCCTTAAACGGCTTCAAATAAAAACGTGTTCAACATGAAAGTTGTAGATATCATCGAGATATACAAATTTCACGTTGAACACTTCTCCTGAAAATGACCCTAGAAGACACAGTTCAAAAAGGCGTGTATTTCGTTTTAAAAATATATATATTTAAAAAAACGGTCCCGGGCTAAGCCCGGACCCGGCCCGGCCCTGGGGGCTTTAGCAGGCCCCTCCCGGAGCCAGTGCCCGGCCCGGCCCGGCTGTAATCAGGGCCCGGGCCTGGGAGGCTCGCATCTTAGCATGCACTGCCGTAAAGTCCTAAACCCATCAGGTAGATGATTCACCTGTTCTGTTCTGACAATCTGACTAATTAATGATGTGGAGCTTATTTAAATGTTATTATAGGCCACATTCGTTTTTTATTTTAAAATTTTTTATAGTTTATAAGTTTAGTATTATTTATTATTATTTTTCGCCGCCCTAAAATCCTAAACCGTGAGACCACAGCAGTTTTATTTTAAATTTTCATAAAAAAAAATAAAAAACAATTTAATTATTAAATAAATAGAACAATTTAATCTATTAACAAAAACAATTAATCTATTAATAAAAATAAAACTATTTAAGCAACAAAATAAAAAAATTTATAATCTATTAACAAAAATAAAACAATTTAGAGAATTAAAAATAAAAATGTAAATTAAACATAATAATTTTAAATGAGCCCGTCAGTCTGGGGCGAGCCCGCCGCCACAAGCCAAATACTGTCGTGCGGAGCAAGAGAGGCCTGCCACTTATATCTATATTTAGGTATAGATCTAATAGTCGCGAGCCTTTTGTTGGGATCAAGAATGAGGAGAGACGGCGGGAGGAAGTGAAGTTATAATTTGTTATATGCTGGTCAGATATTTTTGATCCAACGAATAGAAATATTTAATGAAAATCACAATATTTTTTTAAAATATAGTATATATATATAATATTGGAGTTTGAAATATATAGAGGGTGGAGTGCGGTATATCAAAATTCCTTCCATTTCGAAGAAATTTTAGTAAAGTGTGGTGTCACAGTCAAGTAAAAATACCGTCCGACGAGCGAACGGTCCTTTAGGTCCCCACCAATAGAATCCTGTAATTTTGTGAGATCCACGATGCACAGTAAATCTGTGCACTGTGGCCCCACATGCTCGTGCATTTTGATTGGCCGAGCGGACCTAAGAAAGGTCCGCTCGGCGGACGGAAAAATGGGGAAATTTTTCGGTCCAGGCCCCGTCTCCAGATTTGGAGATGGGGTCGTTCCAATTTTGACACGTAGCGAAAAATTTATTATCTTTCCGCGTTCTTCTTTGACAAAAATTTCGACTATTCACCGCGTTTTTTTCGATTGCACAGGGTCTTCGTCCTCATTTTGCCGCATCTTTTTATTTTATTCCTCGTTGCCATTACAGACGAGATTCGTAACCTCACATCGTCACTGTTTTAGTTATATCCTCGGTTCCTGTCGCTAATGGTGGAGACGGAATGTGTCTTGAATGCCAATTTCAAGGAAAAAAAACAATTTCAAGGAATGTGTCATGAATGAGAAGGAGAAGGTACACCCTGAATTCTGAATTATTATCTTAATTTATTGATGGACTGTAAAAATAAAACTGAGGAAGAGCATAAATTTGGGAAGAAGATGACTGTGTACGAGCTTTTTAAAGCACATGATGTACACAGATACTTGTGAGCATACCTGATATCATTGCGGGCATAATTGTTATCATTGCGATCATTTTTGTGAACACGGATACCATACTTGATATCAATGCGATCATTTTTGTGTGTCATCGAAAATCATACTTGATATCCTTGCGATTATTTTTGTGAACACGGATATTATACTTAATATCATTTCAATCATTTTTGTGAACAAGGATACCATACCTGATATCCTTACGATAATTGTTGTGAACACGCATATCATACCTAATGTCCTTCCATTAGTTATTTGTGCATGCCTAAATCTAATCTTTAATTTTGAACAATTGGATTTCCTAACAGGGTAATATTCAGAAATTTGAAGTCGTTCAATCATAAGAGGAAGCATATGAAATGCACGACAATTATGCTCGCAAGGTTGGTTTCAGTGTTCGAAAGGAACACCGAATTTGTTGCCCCAACACAAATAATTTAAAGTCCAGGGAATTTTCTTCCTTAAGTCAGGGAAAAAAGGAGCCCCCAAGCATCCATATTTTGAAGTTAAGTTTCGTCATTTGGATATGCGAACTAATTGTCCAGCGATCATAGTGTTCAATGCGGATCAAGATGGCAAAAACTTGGTTGTGGGAAATTTTTTTGAAGAACACAATCATCCACTGTGTGATGAATCAAAACAACATCTACTTCGCTCTCATAGATGTGTCACAGAAGATCGTGGTAGTGTACTAGATTCAATGACAGAAGTAGGAATACGTCTGGTAGATGCCTACAGATACCGAGTTGATGAAGTTGGAGGTTCTCAAAATGTAGGTTTTTCTAGAACAAATGCATACAATTATATTGAGAAGGTGAGAAGATCAAAAATTGAAGGAGGTGATGCGTCTAAACTATTAGAAATACTGAAGGAACGACAATGCCATGATAACATGTTTTCATTTGACTTTCAAGTGGATGATATAAATCGATTGGCTAACTTTATATGGATTGACGGTCAAGGCAAAATTGACTATCAATGTTTTTGGGATGTCATAATATTTGATACTACATATAGAATGAATCAGTACAACATTGCATGTGCTTCATTTGTAGTCGTTAATCATCATTGGCAAAATGCAGTCATTGTGGTTGCCTTTGTTGTTGATGAGACAATAGAAATGTTTACTTGGTTATTTCAAACATTTTTGAAATTTGTTGGTTCTAAACAACCGATTACCATTTTCACGGACCAAGATCAAGCAATGACGGTTGCAATTCAGAATATCATGAATCAGTCCAGACATCGTTTGTGTCAATGACATATTGCAAAGAAAGCACCATCTAAGGTGTCTTAGTTCAATGCTAATGCACATCTCCATTCTTTATTTTATTCGTGTCTCAGCAAATTTGATTTCGTAGAAGAATTTGAGCAGTATTGGGCTGATTTGCTACAAACTGGCCATTTAGAAGACAATCGATGGCTAAATGATTTATATAAAGTGTAAGACAAGTGGTCAACATCATTCAACAAAATATATACAGATCATGGCATGTTGTCTACTCAAAGGAGTGAGTCAATGAATAATGCATGTCATGGTATAATAAAGGCAACATCCTCACTAGTGGACTGTTTTACACAGTTAGAAAAACTAATTAAGACATGTCGTGAGAAAGAACTAGAGGAGGATCACAAATGCAGACAAGGCAGAGTACATGTGGACGTTAAAAATTGTCCCATCTTGAGGCAAACATCAAAATTATATACACGTACTATATACGGTAAGTTTTACGAAGCGTTCAAACACGGTGCATTTGGATTATACATTGAGAAGGAAAGTATGATTGATGAGAACATATGCATGTTGGTTTTAAGATGGTGGGATCGTGGACAAAATAACAAGTATTTGGTCGTAAGGATGAATATAATCGACAAGGATGTAAACTATTCGTGCAGTGGATTTGAAACAACACGAATGTTATGTTGTCATGTCTTAAAGGTGTACAATCATAAAAAAGTGACATCTATACCAGAGAAGTATATATTGAAAAGATGGATGGTTAGAGCCAAAAAAGACATATACTTTGGTACGGACCAAATAGGAGGGAGCTTCTTCTCGGGTCAGATATTTACTAGTCATATAAGCCAATTTGCATGTGATTTGGCGTTGCGTGTTCAGAGAAGTGAGATTGCACGAGCCTATATTGTGGATGCTATGAAGGATATCTCAAATTATGTAGATCAGTTGTTAGAACTAAATATTAGTAAGGAGAGTTGCAAGAGTACAAGTATAAAAGATCCTCCGCATCTACGACCTAAGGGTGTATCAAATGCAAGGCGTAAAGATCATTGGGAAAAACAAAGTAAGTGCATATTATCTTAAAGTCTGCAATAGTTTTTTTTATCCAAAATCTTATATAAAAGTAAATATTATTAATCATACAGCTAGAAGGACGAAAAAGTCTGCAGCAACAAGCAAATCGAATCCAAAACAAATAGCAGGAACAAATTTCATGGCAGACATGTAATCATATAACATGTAAAAACCACGCATATGTAGATAAATGTCAAAAATAGTTAATATAACACAATGTTCTTGACATGACTTTTCGAGTTTTTGCAACAGCCACATCCAGAAAATAGTTTTACCAGTCAACCATTCCCTGATCTGAACGAAGCATACTCAAACACGGAGATGGAAGCAATGCACAGATGCACATCATTGGATATTTAAAGTATTGAACTTTCTAGTCCCATGATTTTGAAAATGTCATGTGCCAACTCGGCTCTAAATTGCACCATTTGGCCTGCCCATTGACCGCATTCCCTCATATCTGAACTTTTATTTTCACTTAAAAATTTCATGTATTTGATAACATACATGCCACAATCCAAGGAATTTATTTGTTGTGGATTATCTTTTGAGACAGTTAAGTCCTAAGAACTAAAATATATTAAACATTTTGGTTTTGTAGCTACGTTCAACACTGATATCTGTTAGAAAATAATATTAAGGTTACGATGTGCTCAATGAAATAATATTCATGCAAGTACAAATGACATATACTTACTGGTTGGTTAACCATTTCCTTCCATCGCTCTTTTTTTAGTGAGTCGTATAATACCCAACATTTTTTCTTGGATGGCCGGCTAGAAGAACCAAATGTTCATTAAGGCACATGGGAAGGAAAATAATAGAAGCTCTGTTGATAGAAGAAGTGGTAATCGTGGTCATCACTTTTAATGTTTAAGTTGTGCAGCTAAATCACATTTACAAATAAATCCACGATTAAAAGGTAGGTAGATTTTCATAAAGGAAATTGATTTATTACACTTACCCAAAGATTTGGAGAAACATAGAGGAAAGAAAGCCATTGTTTTGGGTCTGTCTTCCGCCAACCCTCAAGTATTTTGGCGAACGCATCAACATGGCAGTCAACAACATACTTCCCAAGGAGGAGTTCCTCCATAGATTCTCTAAGTCCAATTATATTCTCTGCTTTAAATGCAATGTGATTCCTGAAATAAAAGACATTATTACAAATCTTTGTACTAGTGAAATGCATTAACATGACAATCAATTTTATACTTTGTTGGAATTGCCTTCAAACTATTGAGCACAAAAATCTTCTTCTCATCACTCAGAAGATCTAAACTGGGGAAGTCCTCCCGTCTCAATTCAGCGTTCTCCTCCTTTTTCTTTGTAGTACTTCTCTTGTAGATCTTTAAAGGGGAATCCATTTTTAACTGTTTGTCATAAAGGTCATCTACCTTATTGGATATGGATTTTAAGGTCTCCGTTATTTCACCAAAACCGTCCATCTGTTTCTCTAGTCTCTTAAAAAATTTCACTCATATGGGTAACTCATCTCTAGATTTTAATCTCTTGCTCTTACTCTGGCGTTCAAGAGTTGTTGATGCATCAGCTTGGTAAATCATGCACATTCCATCACATAGCTTCTCATCAGTCGTCGTAATATCAACAAAGCTTTCACGAACCTGCAATACATTAACACAATGTAAGAATATGACTCAATTCACTAATTGAATCGTAATAAAAATCAAACTTAACCTGCTCAGGTTGCAATGTTGACAACATTTTTGACAATCCCTTCAATGTGTATGAAACCTTAGTGGACCACCAAAAAATCCCGGGATGCGCTTCAGGAGACGTGAGAGAGTTTACTGTTATGTGCTCGAGAAACCAAATATATTCGTGCAAAGTAATAACCATTTAAGAAAATAATATTTGACATGACATTAAAAATTATTAAGTTGAACACCAACCACTAAAACTATTGAGCAGCCATGCATAGTTCTGAGTGACTTTTTTGGCTGAACAAGAGAACCTACAATATCTTCAGGATCTCCCACATAGTCGAGATGGTGAAAACTATCTATCAGACAGTTATGAATTGCCTTCATCCAGTTGTATTTCATAAACTCTTTTAGGTCTGCAAGTTATACCATGTGCTCCGCGATGACTTCTCCAGGAAATGGAAAAAAAACCCACTGAGTAGATACAGTAATATAGTGCTTGTATTTGTGGCTAATATATTGTATTCATCTGAACTCATGTTTGTCATCTTCTTCTTTAAAGTACTTCTAGTAATTCTGACATATGGTTTAGTTTTAATAACAATCTCATCACTCCGGTTTGATAATCCGAGAATTGATGCTACTTCATTGACATTGAAGAAAAGTTTCTTGCCGCCTATCAAAAATGTATAATCATGGGGAGAAAAACATATTCTGAGAGCATATAGTAATGAGACATTTTGTGGCAGTCATGGCAGATCAAATAAGTGTACAATGCCGCAATCGTCAATTAATTTTTTACGTTCACCTGTTAGTTTGGATATTACATGTGCTGCTAACTCGCAGAATGATGAGACAAAACATCTGGTACACAAAACATGTGTTCTACTAACCTTGGAGCTCCTCTCCATCTCTACAAAATAGAATAGATAGGCGGTTGTAAGTTCAGCAAATCTGAATGCAAGTTAAACAAAAATGATCGCATGAAAACCTAAATGATCGCAGAATATGCAAAAATGATCGCAGAAGAAACATAAATGATCGCAAGATATACCAAAATGATCGCATGAGAAACCTAAATGATCGCAAGATATACAAAAATGATCGCAAGATATACAAAACTGATCGCAAGATATACGAAAAAGATCGCAAGCAAAATAAAATTGAACGTAAGTAAATTAAAACTGATACATTATACAATTAACAGGACAATCCAAAATTATTGCATGTAGCAAAAGGAAATGCAAGGAAAACAAAGAAGTATTACCCTATCTCGGCTTTATCTCGTGACATTTGAACAACTTTTTGCTTTAACCTTAAAAGAAATTTAAAGCGAGGAAAACGAAAAGCGTGTTACCTTAAACACCGCTTAACGATTGACAGAGCGGCAAGAAAATGGAAGAAAACTCTTTGCAATTTTGATATCGTTCACGGAATACCTAAGGCACGGCGCAATGAGGAAGACGAGTTGTATTTGTGATCAAAAAATGTCGCGGTGATATTGTCAGGGATCGCAGCATTAAATAAAAGATAATAAATTTTTCGTCACGTGTCAAAATCGGAACGGCCCCGTCTCCAAATCTGGAGACGGGGCCCGGACCGAAAAATTTCCTGGAAAAATAAGGCGTCACGGTCGGCAAAGAAATTTGAGATGCATCAAATCACGCGAGCGCACGATTGATGTGTATTTTCATAATTGTGATGGTATCCACACCGCACTATTCATGTGCGCTGAACATACCAAAACATTATTCGGTTCGACTCCAAATAAGTAGTATTTATTTCACTATCTAGATTAATTCAAATCTGTATGTCTAATTTGACTGTAGGCAGGCTATGAAAGCGAGCGGGCCTGACCTCGTGATGTGGTTATATGGAGCCAGTGGGCTTGATTGGGCTTTGCCGTTCGGTTTATTTGTTGCTATAAGCAGGTGTGTGGTTTGCTTATTTTTATTACAAATTTTTTTTCAAAATATGAAGGGTAAACAATAATATCTCATTGCGGAGTAGTAGTCCTATTAAAATTATACAAAAGTAGATAGACGGACTTGATTGATCTGATTGTATGACATGATCCAACGACTGAAATGTTATGATCGTCCAAATCAGACGGCCCGGATTGATAGGATGGTATGCCGGATTACACTGTATGACTAAAAACATATTTATTGTATATATACGAGTGCCCGACATGGGGCTCCGCCCCTATGGCCAGGCGCGACAGTACCCGGCCGGCGACGGCGGGCTTCGCCCGCCCCGGCTCGATGCTCTCGGGCGGCCTTCGGTCACATCCAGGAAATGGATGGGGGCAAAACACGACCGGCGACGACGGGTTTCGCCCGCCACATCAAAGCGGATTTCGCCCGCAACATATACATATGAGTACTCAAAATGACCGTAAAAAAAATATACATAAATATTACAATTTTTATTTTGTAAAACAATATACGTTTTGATATAAAAATATTAATTTTGACTTTAATAAAGTTGATTGATTTAATGTCATGACCTTGAAAATACCACTAATATGTCTAATGACAATCTTACTTGAATAGACCGCTGACATGTCTAATGACAACCTACCATAGTAGGTGTAGGAGCTCTACTAAAAAACTTTTTGAATTTAAATGAATTTATTTTTGATAGTGTAATTACTTGAATGAACATTGTATTTTAATTTCTTTGAAATAGATTATAATATATGTCAAGTCATTAAAATATAAAAATAAGAGCATAATTGGTATTTTTGAATGTTTCACTAAATACAACTTTTCTCTTATAATAGTGAAAGATATATTATATATATATATACACACGAGTGCCCGACACGGGGCTCCGCCCGTACGGCCAAGCGCGTCAGTACCCGGCCTGTGGCGGAGGGATTCGCCCGCCAGTACCCGGCCTGCGGCGGGGGAGCCCCCCCTCCCCCCCCCCCCCCCCCCCCCCCCCCCCCCCCCCCCCCCCCCCCCCGGCGGGCTCCGCCCCTACGACATTGCTTGACAGTACACGTCTCATGATGGCGAGCTTCGCCTGCCCATGACGCCGGGCATGGCCATGACAACCACTTGGACAAGCTTATATTAATTATTTAATATTTTGTTTAAAAAATAAATTTATTCTGTTTAATATTTTGTGTTAATTATTTGTAAAATAAATTTGTACAGCAGCATAATACAATATTTAATTAAGTTCCATGTAAATAATTTGTTTTGGGCATATATAATTCATTTAAATAAGTTAATTTAATAAATAAGTTCCATGTAAGGTGTGCCCAGGCTGGATTAATCCTGCCTACTTAGGAGGGATTAACCCCCCGGCGGGATTTAAATCCCGCCAACTTAGGCGGGATTAAGGCTTCATTTGGTTCGGCGGTGGCGGGTCGATCTGGCGGGTGGAAACGGAGTATTCGAAACGGAGGGGGAAGGTGGCTGCTCCAAAAGGAGCTTTTTGGGGGCGTTTCTCAAGGCCGGCGGGTGGAAACGGAGCAAACGCCACCGGAGGTTCATTTGTTTACCCTCCTTCCGGCGGCGTTTGCCCAAAACGGAGCAGCAAAACGCCCAAATAAATAGAGCCTAAATCTCACCTAAGTGCGGGATTTAATCCTGCTTGGGCAGGGATTAAATACCGCCTGCTTAGGTGTGATTTAATCTCAGGCCATCCAGGGGCGGGCACCGCCCGCCAGGAGGCGGGCGGGGCCCTCCTCGATGTGGCTGAAGGGCGTCAGGGGGGCGCAGCCCGCCGGGGGGCGAGCGCAGCCCGCCAGGCCGTCACCGGCTGGGTACTGTCGCGTTTGGCCGTAGGGGCGGAGCCCCGTGTCAAGCACTCACATTGATGTGGGCGCAGCCCGCGACGACCAGTCGTGGGCTGAAGCCATCCCGGTGCGGGCGAAGCCCGCCGTCACGGGCAGGGTACTGTGGCGCGTAGCAATAGGGGCGGAGCCCGGTGTCGGGCGGTCTTCTCCGACACGTGTCGAGCGGGGCTCCTATCGAAGCATTTCTTTTCTGTGACTGTAATGTTTCAATCTTACGCTTTGTTTGGTGCAGCATTTAGAGCTTTCTGTTTGGTGTAAACGCCACCGCACGACGGATAATCAATTGGCCGGCGGCGGTGTTTGCTCTGTTTGCACCCGCCGCATCATGAGAAATGGAGAACGGAGGGATTTCAACCGCAACCTCCCCCCTCCGTTTTCAAAAGCCCTCCCACAGCCTGAGCAAAATACCAAATCAAACGAAGCCTTAGTATTGGACATCATGAATAACAGTCTCTCTCTCTCACTCTCACAGGCCATCTCTAGTCTGTACACCGGCAAGAATAGTACCCAACAGCTCTTGCTATGCCCCTTGAATAATGTGCAACGACAACAATACAGAACCTTACACAATGCATGGGATTATCAAAGATAAGCTCACGTAGATATGCTCAGATATCAAATCCAGTAAAATTTATTTATAAATGATACTGTTCTGCTAAATAAAATAGAAAAAAAATTCTTCTTCATTCTAATTTTTTCAGTAACATCTCTTACAACTCTACAATAACAAGGTGAAAATTAAAATTGCAAAGGCAAAATCTCTTGATTTTAGATCGAGCAATAACTCACAACATGATTCATTTGAAATAAATTAAAATTTGCAAACCGCTAAAACCTGTGTGCAGGCTACAGAAAGAATCTCCTGCGGCTAGTGTCCATGTCCGCCTACAATTTCACAGAAAATATAACCACATTAATATGATGGCAACACTCACTTTGCATAGTTTCACAGCAAAATCTAGCACTAAAGCATGGCTCAGGCCCGCAAATTGGGGGCGGCCAGTGTTCGGCGGCCAGTGGATCCGCCGGCTGAGATTGTCAGTGCGTATTGAGCGTAATTTAGCATGTTGGTATAATAAGACTAAATCCCCTGAAGGGGGGATTTTTGCGCATGGATGTTATGAAATGTGTCTTTGAGGGGAGGTAAATGTTATGTTTTGTAACATTGAGGAGAGGTTTTTGTAATTTCCATAATACGAGGGGTGCAGTTTGAAATTTTTCAAAGTTAGAGGGGAGATCCCGGTAAATGCCCCCACACACACACACGAGTGACGGTGCACAGGGCCCCCCGTGCCCTGCGGGAAAGTACGCGGCCCGCGGCGGTGGGCTTCGCCTGCCCCCAACCGGCGGGCTAATTGAAATTTTACATCCTATCAAATCTACAGCACGACTCAGTATAGCATATTAGTTAAATCCAGAATCTATTAAATATCATATGATTACTAAAAACCTCCCTTCCTGTATCCAAGGATCTTCTGACATTAGTTACATGTGCTTTTTCTTGGGGAAACATAAAAATATAGCAAAAATATATCTGAAAAATAATGTGCAGTCTACTGGCTGTGAGATGGCTTAGAAAATCATTATTTAAGGACACAATCAGCCTATTTATAGCATGGGAACTTTGGAAAATAGAAGAAAGTAAATGTAAGAAAATATAGCAAAAGATAATTAATCACGAAGTTGATAAAGGTTTATGATCTGAAGACAAAGAAGATGTGAATCCTCAAAGCAACATGGTGAATTAGCTGGAGCATCAGAAAATCAAGTGGGTTCAAGAATGTTCTACCATTTGGAAAATGTGATTTGGGCTAATCGAGTCTTTTCCTCGCCACCAAAGTCCCCGCCTCTCCTCCCATCTCCCATCACATCCCTCGCCCTCTTCCTCCAGCTGTTCCCCAGTTTCAACCTTTCTGTGTTCTTCTCCCATCGTCCAAATCTCCATTTCATTACATTTTTTCTTAAATTTCTTTTCTGGGATTGGCAGCAATTCCATTTTGCGCTGATGATTTTGGTCTAATTAATCCGGATCTACCTTTTACCAGTTTCTCAAAAGTGAAATCTGCGGTTTATGAATAGGAGGTGAGGGCGGATTTATGAATAGGAGCAGAGGGCTTCTCTACCCTGGGAGTTATATGAGGTGATTTCTGCTGTTGTAATAGTGAAAGAAAGTTTAAAATGTGTGATTTGTGAAGCCATGAATGGAGTTTTGATCTTCTCCATATCTTCCCATCAATTCATCAAATAAAAATAGAGAAATGAAATGATGTAAGAGTAAATAGAAATCGCCACAGTTGGTTTTCGTTAACTTTTTGTTTCGGATTGTAGTGCAAGAGGATGGCATCATTTCTGAACTTCCTGTAGTGGGATGACCATCAGGAAGGGGGTTGTTTGAAGATCGTGCTTCTTCAGTTAGGAGAAGCTTAAAGAGGGAACAAAGGGAAATACGGAGATGGTTCTAAATTTTAATTAGTATGGGCGTCGGCTCCAGGGATCCCTTCGTCGGCAGAAGCTTTCTGCGTCGGCTGGAGGGTTATGCGTCGGCGGCGTCGAGATGGACGTAGGGGTTCGGTTGCGGGAAGGGGAGGAGGTCGAGAGTTCCGTTTCTCCACCGAAAGAGAAGCAGTTTTGCGATCGGGGGGAGGCATGTGAGATGTTGAGGGTTTGTGTGAAGTTATACGGTGTATTAATAGGGAGGGGGTTTCGGAGTGGGAATGGACGATGCAGATTTTTTGGCGTAAATATCTGATGGCTATCAATTAAAGGATGTGCATATTTCAGCCTCATATGGGCCTGAAAGTATTTATCTATAGAATATAGATATCTATATATAGGGCCATTTATTGAGACCTCCCCTCTAAGTTTGCTAAATAAGCTGGGTGCAAAATGTAATGTACACACACATACACACAATATATATAGAGAGGTTTATTCACGGGGACCTCCACTCGAAGTTTGCATAATTGCAGCTTGCACGCCTCTAATTTTCGAAATTACAAAAACCACTCCACAATGTTTAGATTTCACAACATCCATGCACAAAAGTACTTTCAAGAAAGTAAATTTTCAAGCTGTAATTACACAAACTTCGAGGGGAGATCCCGATAAATAACCCTATATATATATAGAAATAATTACCCAAACCTCCCCTGTAAACTAGCATAATTAGTGAGAGCACACCTCTTATTTTCGAAATTACAAAAAACTCCCCTTAAATTTTCATTTCATTACCAAAACCTCCCCTGATCTTTTCATTTCATTGCATTCATGAAGAAAAATACCCCCCTGGACACTGTTCACCGAGGGGGGTGTTTTGTGCATAGATGTTATGAAATTAAATCTTCAGGGGAGGTTTTTGTAATGAAATGAAAACTTTAGGGGAAGTTTTTGTAATTTCGAAAATAAGAGGGGTAATGTCAGTAATTTAGCAAAGTTAGAGGGGAGGTCCCGGTAAATGGCCCTATATATATATATGTAATTGTACAAAAGGCTCACCTTATGAACCCATTCATATTCTCCGCCCTTTGTATCAAATATTCCGTGCTGCAGAGAAACTAATTTAAGGGTGAACCGAGGACCGCATTCCTGCATATCCCAAAAGAAAGAAGATCGAGTCATAAATCATAATGGACTGACTAGAAGGCAGATAATATGGCTGAAGAATGCATTTATTTTGATAAAAAGGTAATAACAAGGGCGAAGAACGAGTTTATTTTGATAATGCCCAATTCATGTTTCGTTCACATATTAATCATTTTATTGACTGCTTGAACACCTGTCTATGCTAAAAGTTGAAAGCTTTTCCCCAAGTATGCACGCAGGCAAAATTTGTGTTTCCATTTTTAACCCTACTAAATTCATTAAGTTACAAATCACCCTACAAAATTTTCTTTTATTGAATTAGCAAGTAGCCACCATAGGAATTTAAAAAGATGGAACCAATGCTAGGTGAGTCAGTCATGCTTTCATTCTTCAAGTTTTCACAGGAGAAGAGCATCATGATCTAGCTATTTATTTCCCACCTCAAAAGGTAGTTCCACAATCTTGCATAGTTTTTTTTCGACAAAGGCTACTTCAAAGAGGCCAAACCTCTCTAATAGCACAGTAGTCCAGTTCAGGTAAAAGGTCATTACATAGGTGCAGACTCGAATCACGAAACGTCCAAGTGAAGACTGCAGAAGGGGTAAGTTAACCTGCTTCTTGCCCACCCCAAGGCCCGTAATATCTCCCTCGACCATCAAATCGAGCTTCCCCTCAAGCTCGAACGATTTGATCATATGGCTCCTTAATTCCCGCCAGAACATCTCCTCACAGCAAGGCGTTGTAGCATAGACTGTATCGAGCTGCAAGTCTTCATCATACTCAAAAATGTCACAAATGAGGGTGATATTGTCAGAGCGGTGTATCTTGAGTGGTGACGTGATTGAAAAAGAAACTCCATCGTGATCTTTTAAGGATTGAAGTAATGGCAGGTTCCTTGTACGAGGTCATCCAAGAAGGGTTGATGTGAGGTTGGTGGTAGAAGAAGCATCTGACCAGTGGAAGGAGGGGTAACTAAGAGTGTTGGATAGATGAGAATTGTAGGGGTCAGCTGAGGCAGCAATAGTTGCAGGACAATCTTTGGGCTTCGTGGTGAAAGTACATGTGTGAACTGCATAAAGGGATCAACCGGGGGCGATATCAGTGGGGCGACGGAACTGCGGAGATTGGTGAAATATTTTCATTCTTTGGCTGGATCGGGTCCCCTAATTGTCTAAACATCGGAAGCCTATCAATGTTAGTGATTAGTCGTGAAATTGCAACTCGGTGCGATGTCAACATCTCAAAATAATTTCAATAGCATCAAATGAAGTTCATTTTGATCGTAGGAATACGCCGTCGTGACGAAGTGGCAAAAAAATCAATTAACTAATCCTTCCTGAGCTTTGTTGCAGGGGTCATGCGGCTCGAGCAAAAATGTGGAAGAAAACATGCGGTTTGAAAAACCACGAAAGTGGGCACTGGGCTCAGTGCACGACAGGACCAAAAGATCTATGCATAGTTCGATCTTGCTAAGGGCGCTAGGATAGATGGAATGGGTGTGCGGATCGACGATGAAGAGGCGGGGAAGGACAGATGTGATCGGACGACTCTTCCAAGGATCAATCAATGTGGGCATTGGTGTCGTGGGATTGCTTTGAAAGATCTACAACGATTTCCTTGCAGAACTAGGGCTTGTTGCAGGTAGAATGAAAGAGTAGCGGGCTAGTCAATCAATCCCAGAGAGGCTGATGCGGAGCATAAACGAGCACTTACAGTGGATGACGAGTTTTGGACCCGTTTGGGGTCAATTGGAAACTTTCCATATATGGCGTGCCCGGATCGACGATCGTACTCCGCGGATGCGTCCGGATTCGCATTGCGAATCAATTTCATATATTAGTTTATTATATTAGCATTTATTTTGATGTATTTGGGTGGCCCCACCTCCGGCCAATCATAGTCGTCGATGGTGGGATGCCCTAGCCTCTTCTTTATTATAAATAGATCATGTATGGGCTGAAAGAAGGCATTGCAGAATTTTGGAGAAGGTATTCCCGGATTCCAGCGATCACCCCTCGGTGCCGACGTCATGGAGCCTTAGGTGACGACTCCTAGGTTGGTTTCTCCTCCCTTAACCCTTCCCCTACCCCTGGCCCTCAATTTCCAACCCACACCCCTAATACAGCCATCGGCAGCCCCCCAAAACCCTCCCTAAAGTCGCCGGCCTGCTGCGTTTCCTGCAGTAGCCAGCTCGCCAAACCCCCTCCTGTCCGCCGCCCTCCTCCCCGCTACAGTGCCGCCGACACGCCCTCTCCACCCCCCTCGTTTCCCCAGCCGCCGGCAGTCCGCCTCCATCCAACCATAGTCCTTCCCCCTCCAAACCGCCCCTTCCTTTCTAGCCGCAACCCTAGCCGCAAGTTCCCCTACCTCCCTCCTACGTGGATCCAATCCCCTTTAGCCCAAAATCCTTAGATCAATTCAAAACTAGGAATTTCGGCCCCGATCCGCTATTTCCACCTTCCGTTCATCACCCCTCCACCCGGATCCGATCCCAAAATATCGGATCTAGTCTCCCCCGCCCGGAACTCCCTCCTAGTGGCCGGATCTTTCCATTTTCGGACCGATCTCCCTACTCTCCGCCGAGGACAGCCACCGCCACCATTTCCACGCCGTCGGGTCCATCTTCGATCGCCGATCTACACATCCGGGTCCATAACTTTTCATTGCATTGGTCAGGCCACTATTTAGTGAGTATTGTTGTATTTGATTATTATTTTTCAGCATATTTATATTGGATTGGACTTTACACTCGTTTGGATATCTTGTATGGTAGTTGTACGCTTTTAGATCATTATTGTGATTTGCAGGATTTTGTTTGCAGCACGCTCTTGCTTTGACCCTCCACGCGGAGGAAAGCCTAAGCTTGTCTCGCCCTAACTAATTTTTATGTCTTGCTGTGAATTTAACTGCGTGAGATGTTTTATTTATTATCTAATTGTGATCTAACCGTCCGACTGTTGCATAGCATGTAGGATTAGGTCGTTGATTTATCGCCGCCTATAGATTCACCCTGCGTCAATTGGTATCAGAGGGAGGTTCCGCGCACTTTTCGATATGCAGTCGTAAGGTCTACAGGTTTTTCATTATGTCTCGGTGTCACAATTATTCCTCCCCTCACTTTGGAGGTCTCGAGTCCACTTGCACCCGCCCTCATAGATCTCCTTCAGGGAGACCCTCACGACACTACGATGATAATTCGCGTTCACAGAACACCACTTCCAGAGATCGTGTTGACCCACCGACACGACCCCACTATGCTAGAGATAATCAATATGATGATTGTCGTCGTTCTTATCCGTACAAGTGTGCGGATCATGTTGATCCTTCGACACGACTAGGTTACCTTAGGGATGATTATTATGAGAATTGTCGTTCCGAGATATATTTTGAGAGTCAGTTTCGTACTGCTGCCCCTTCCTTTGATGGCTCATCGAGTCCCGAGTCTTTCAGTTATTGGCTTGTTGGATATGGAGTATTATCTTGGTCATTTTGAGACATTCGGTGAGCATCGCGTTAAGTTTGCAAAACTCACTCATAAATCAGGTGAGGGCATATTGGGCTAGCGTTGAGAGGACCCGCGAGCGAGATCGTCCTCGTCGGATCACTAGTTGGGTGGACATGAAGCGTACATTGTGTTAGAGGTATCTACCTTCGTCGTATCGGAGTCGTTTACTCGACCAATTGTTTTCCCTTCAGCAAGGATCCATGTATGTCGCTGAGTACAGTGATTGTTTTGACGAGTTAGTAGTGATGAGTGATATCCGAGAGGACCCAGCCATGACCCTTTCCCGATTTCGGTCTGGACTACGGTTTGACCTACGTACTGAGGTAGTTTACCATAGCTCGAATTCCCTCGAGCAGACATATCAGCTCGCCCTTCATTATGAACAGTCTTTGAGATCTGCAAGAGCTGGTCGAAGGGACTTCTCACCTTGACCTTTGCAATACAAGTCCCTCTCAAACTGAGGTCACCACGATGCCTACCATTGTCTTGCCAGCCACGATAGAAGTGATACGTGATGTGGATTGCTCTCACCCCAGTGAGTTGCTTAGCCCAGTGAGTGACATATCTCTTGTTTCTGACCCGTCTCTTGTGACCCGGACTGAGAGCGAGACTGAGCGACTTACTGAGTCTGTAGTGTTGTGTCCATCACCCACACCTCCTCCTCTGCCATACACCGGGTTAGTTAGCACCCCAACCACAGACCCATTTCCTGACATCACACCCACGGATCCATTCTTAAGTGTAGGTCTATGTTGCTCTCCTTTTGTCATTGCCCGGACTCACATCACGACCGAGAGCTCGGAGCCTGGTGTTAATCTCGAAGTGACTATGTCACCTATTCATTGGGACACTACCCCTTGCGATGACACTCATCTGGAGGACCGTGACCCTAGTGACGAGTTATACGACGACCCCTCTGTTGAGCCTCTTGATGAGCCACCACATCCTGATGAGGATGCGATTCAGGTGAGCCGCTTGTTTACGAGTTTCGAATTAGTGTCGTTTCTTCCATTATTGTCTCTGGCCTTGCCCCAGAGGATGGATATTGTGTGTAGCATCAAGTATTTTGGGGACCACCTGCTGACACATCGCACCCTCGATGAGTTTTGGGTCGCACCATCTGCTGACCAACCAGACGAGCTCTTTCTTTTCGGGGACACGCACCACACTCGAGAGTCACGTATTTTAGTCGGTATACACGATTTTCATTCAGGTGGTCGTCGTAGTCGTGATGCCAACATCGTAAACCTGTAGAGGAGACAAAGGTGTTGGCCCTCTGATGTAGTGGTCCAGAAGCCGCCCCGCTCTAGTTCTGCAACAGAGGAACACGTCCGGTCCCACCACCGGGCTGCAGCCCAAGCACTTCGCCCATGACCGCACATATTCTCAGTGCGGCAGGATGTTGAGGCGGAGTCTCGAACCCAGCCCCCATGATAAATCTCTTTCCTAACAAGGACTATCACCAGCTCAGTTGGTGATAGTCCCTGTTAGGAAAGGGATTTATCAAGGGGGCTGGGGTTCAAGACTCCGCTTCAACATCTCACCGTACTGAGAATAGATGCGGTCATGGGTGGGGTGCTTGGGCTGCACCACAGTGGTGGGACCGGATGTGTTCCTCTTGTGCAGAACCAGAGCGGGGCAGCTCTGGACCATTGCATCACCCTTAGTGGCTGTCGCGTAGGAGAATGGGTTGGTGACTGTGAGATTTGCAATCTTCGCCTCTTTGGGCGGCGTTCTATCGGTATTGGGAGACTCGCGAGTGTTAAATATTGTGATTGTGTCATCGATGGAAGAGTGGAGGACGGATGGCTCTGATACCAAGTTGTTGCGAGCACATGCATAGTGCCAAGATATCTCATCGGATGAGGTGATGGTGGTAGCAGAGATGTAACCGAGCTTAACCTACAAAAATGTGAGGAAAAGGAAGAATGGAGAGTGGTAGGAAGAAGGCGGCGCTTGTTCGTAATCCTAGAAAGTGGAGAGGAAGAAGGAACTAGAGAGATGAAGGACTCAAACTTTTCATAATTTCTTGAATAATGCCCTCATGACCCAAGGTGGGTGTATAACTCTACCTATACCATTGCATAATGACATGGGTGTAAATAATCCCAAAGGAGAAATTTTCAAAACAATAAAGAAAATAACGCCTAATAACAAAATGACTAGTGTAAGCTCATCATAAAGACATACTAAAGTCACAAGACTGAACTAACGAGTACAAGACTCTCGATCTTGCCTCATCCTCATGGAAAAGTGAGCCACAATTCGTAGGTATAAATGCTAGTCCAAAATGTTCTTTCCAGTGAAAGGAAAATAAACTGAAAGCGCACAGAACAACTTTCTTGTTATCGCTCGCCTTTTGCTTGCTCTATAATTCTAGCGCTTTACCTAGCCTTATGGATTTATTTGAATTTGAAGGAAATGTGCCTCGTCTATAGTTGTTGTCCCGCTGCTTTCCCATTTACTTCCTATTTTGCCAGCTTTATTTTCACTGCTTGATAGAACTAGATTGAACGCCTTGTATAAAGTCAAACTAGCTTTCTCAATATTTGAAGTGATCGACTAGGACCGGTCCGACCAGAAGTAAAAGAACGTCAAAATTTTGGGCTTCAAAGAGCAGCAAGGCATTCTCTGGAAGAGAGAGGGAGGAAAATTGACTAGCGACGAACTGTCATTGAACATGAATAGGGAAAGCTGATAGATGGCCGACTAGGACGACATCGAAAGAAAAAATGTAGATTTTCAAGAGTGAAACACTGAATATGCTTTGTGATGTAAACCAAAATTAGGGCTTTGAAGAAATGATATTAAATATGCATTTGATTTTAATTTTAAGAAATCCAAGCGTGCCAATTCAAATTTATGCACGCAAATCACTCCAAACGTTGGATTTTTTTTTAAATTCGTTAATGGATATTTTGAGAAAGATCCTCAAGCGTTAAAAGATTCTATTTCAAAACAAGACTTCGCGACTTCCGACAAGCTTTATCACAATAATAATTTATGAATAACGACAATAAAAAATAGTTCGAATGTTCGAGGCAAGCCCTAATTAATTAATTGAAATTGCATACGACTAGGCTTATAAATGGGAGTGAGAAAAGAGCGGAGTTTACCCAAGCATACGCAATCTACGACGAAGAGGTGATCACTTCCAACTCAGTTGTACGAGAACCACTGTGAATGTTTTGAATGGAAGGCTTCAATCGTCGGTTGTGTTGGCACCAAAAATGTTGATATCAACTCTCTGCGCACTACCGCGAGATGGGTCGGATGACAGAGGGAAAGATTCTTGTTGTCTGAACTGAAGGAAGGTGGTCGTGAGTGGTCGGTTACTTCGAGTCACAGATGAAGGTTGCGGTTAGAAAGATAAGGTCGTCAAGTCACTTTGACCGCCCTAATTGTCCGAGCTCGCGGCTATAAAAAAGGAGCTCGCTAAGGTCACTTCGAAGAGTTCGCGCGGGTAGAGAGGAGAGGTCGCCCAGGTCGTTGCGGTCTCAGAAAACTTAACCGCAAGTCTGCCTCGCGACCTCTACCCCTCCACTGGCCCCTCCCAATGAGAGGGTATGGACCCCAATTTATAGGAATCAAGGGCTGCCCGGACGGGCAGGTTCAGCAATCCCGGGCAGCCTGGAAAGGGCGGTTACTGCAGTTAGAAAATGCCTAACCGCCTAACTGCGCAGCTAACTGTTGGGGTGTCTAGAGAGATGAGGCTTGCGGTTTACTGAGGAAAGGGCAGTGCACTGAAGTATCACACTTCTGGTCGTGCGGCCACCATTCCAACCGCGCGGCTACATTTCTAACCGCGCGACTACCATTCTAATCGAGTGGCTAAACCTCTAACCTCCGACTACCATTCTAACCACGTGACTACACTTCTAACCGCGAGGGTAGCGCTTCTAACCGCGCAGTTACTGTAGTCAAGAAAGTCTAACCACTGGGTACCTGAAATGGTCACCTTGAAGGGAATCGCCGATTTCTGGGTAAAACGGGCTGGACTGTGAAGCTTTGCTTCGTCGGCCTGGAAAACGTGGAAGGTCGCAGTTGTCGAACCCCAGTAGTGACGGGCTTGACGGCCTGAGGAAGATAAGATCGCTGGAGGAGAACGTCGACATCGACGACGATCTGAGGAGATGTCGACACCAGAAGGCTGCCCGACGAACCCAAGAGGGGCTTGAACTGAGGAAGCTAGGTCGCTGGAGTAGGTCGTGGGGCCGACGATGACCCGAGAGAGGGAGGTCGGCCTTCGTTGTTTCGAGCGGCGTCAGTGGCGTGCTGTTTAGACGTCGGGATCGTTGGGAGTATGCACCGTTCCGGACGCCTGGGAGCTCGTTGTCGGCTGGGAGAAGAAGCGACGATGGCGCTCTGGAGCTTTGTTGTGACTGGATGGGCTGATTGCACAGGAGGCTAGAGACTGGCGGTCAACAAAGGGACAAAAATCGATTTTGTTTCCTCTTTTTTTTGACTTTCTCACGGGAAAGGGTCCATTTTAAAGAAGATTTCATATAGGTATTTTACTTTGTTTCCAAAAAAAAAATTCATGCCCTTTATAATAATTTTCCAAAATAAAATTGCCAATTGTTCTCCTCTTAAATAAAACAACTCTTTTATTTTTTTAAAAAATATTTTACCTTAGTTGATTGCAACTTTAATTAATTAAGGTTTGTCTCTTACGTCCTAGTTATTCAAATTACCGGATCATTTATTCAGGATCCCATCAGGTGGTCAAACCGATGAGCCAAAACTAAAAATAATAGCAGTGCATGAAAATAGATTTTAAAATAAATGACACATAAAACAGAAAATAAAATAACAAATAAAAAGAAAATTCTCACGTGATGAGATCACGCATCCTCGGGTGTGATGACGGCTACATCACTTTGCAAAAAAGACAGCTGAAACGGATATGCTTCCAATGAAATTGGATATATTACAGCTAGCATTGCGACTGGCTCTTGAGAAGGGAGCTCACCTGCACTCTATGATCGTTTTAACCCTGATTGAAGCTTACCGTATGGACTAAAAAAAGATAAACACAAAATGCCCAAGGGTACTAGCACTGGATCTAAGGAGGATAGCTTATTAGAATAGAACTTGAAGATGGATATTGAGATGCTTGAGTAGAAACTGGCACTTTAGATGGAAGTCTGATGCCCATTATCCTAATCTTACTTGCTAGCCTTAACACTTCAATTGGCACTACATGCCTTTAGGACTTTCACGTCAGAGTCCAAATTTTCAAAAAACTGAATGAATGGCTGGGTAAACTAACAATTCCAACTGCAACTACCACTCCGGAGAAGGAATGTCACCAGCTAAAAAAGAAGACGAGCGATAGCAAAGAAAGGCATGAAACGCTTGATAAGAAATGACGATAGCTTTCATTGATTCAGTTTTCCAACCCTTTCTTTGGAATGTCAACAAGAGCTGAAATCTCCATAGATTAGTTGCAAGTCCAGGTGGAGATCAACCTTTACCTTAGCGGTGAGAGATAGTATAGTTGTAGACAAGGGCAAGGATTGGAAGGGAATCACTTTCATATATAGTTATATACATATGACAGCACCAGTGACTCCCAATTTTAAATCATTTACACATAGTTCGGTTCAAAGTTATTAGCCACCAAAGGAATTTCAAAAAAATCTAAAATTGTTGTTTGAGATGAAATTGAAATTTATAAGGGCAATATAATATGTATATCCACTATTTATATATTAATGGAAGTGCAGAGTGTCCCCACGTGCAAGAAAATGGTAACAAAAAACTAGGAGTCATTACTGACGCATGATGAATCTATGGATGGTGGACGCGTGAATTCCCTAACCCTAGAAGCAACGCAAGTACTATGTGATGAATACAATGGAACAACGACAAACATTAAAATGAGGATGTGGATGAATGCAAGGCTTGCAGTGAATGACTTGCGGCGGCAACTGGAGCGGAGGAGGCCGGGGTCAGCACCGGCGGAATAGCAAAAGATGCCCTTAAAGTCGCACCAAGGATTGTGGGAGTAGACACCCACAGAATGATCGATTTTCGTTGTTAACATATAAAGGGGGAATTAGGTTAAATATATTTGATGATCACGAATGCCCGGCGGATAATTTAACCTAACTCTACAAATACAAGTAAAAAAAATTTTAAAAAAAAAAGACAAGAAAGTATGAAAAATCGCGAAAAACGTGATGGCGGACTCCGATCATCCATCTGATGATCCAAAAGACAATGATCTCATAAATCTCTCAAATGCGACGTGATCGATCTCCATCAATCTCCTCGGCTCAAAAAACATTCATCTCCGGTGAATAGAGACTACAACTCTGTTTGGGATAGCTCCAGCGGCTGGAAAAGCTATATTCCAACCGCCAAAGGTGATTATTAGATGCTTGTTTGCATAGCTTCCCAATATCCCATTTTCTAAAGCCACTTTTAGGGTGTATTGGAAAATCTCACCGCCTCTAGCTTATCGCTCTCGTGAAATCGATTTTCACTCGTTGCTCGGTTTATCGATTGCCTCTCCTCTTCCCGATCCCAGACGTTAAATCGATTCCTCTTTCGATCTCTCACTTGTCCCTCTCCTCTTCGCGATCTCCGTCAAGCCTTCGTCCACCCCATCCGTCGAGCCTTCTTTTTCCAGCACCTCCGCCAAGCCTTCATCGTCCAGCACCCCCGCCGATTTCGAGCCCTATTCCAGATCTAGTTGACATTTTTTCCACCACTTCCAGATTTCCTCGCCGTTCCTGAGCCCCCTTCCAGATCTGCGCTCCTCTGAGCCGCCTTCCTCATCTTTGCTTGAAGCCGATAGAGTGTGAACTTATCTTCAAGGAGGACGGGAAGGATAAGAAGATCTACACACAATCAAGGGCTTATCGTCCCGTCCAGGAAATCCAGTCCAAACGGTTGTTGATGCATGCTCAACTAACATCAATGTTCATTTTCTCCTTGTGCCTGTTACACTGGAACATTGTTTCTTAGGGATCAGTTTACTCCTTGTGCCTCTTTGAACATTGTAAAATGTTTGATCCTGATGTAGCATTCCATTGGTGGTAGGATAGGATGGGATTTCATCTTTGAAGCATGGTTTCATTAAGTGATTCATTAATATTTTGATACCGGGTTGGCTCAGTAAACAGAGCCAATATAGATTGTTTGCATATCTCAATTGTAGGTTGGATAGATCTGATCTCGATTCGAGCCATTCATGGCTTGCTAAGTTTGATTCGAGCTTAATTTGAGCCTAAGATCTATCCTAAGAATACTTCATATTTCAACGTATGTATATATTCAAGTAATCATCATATACATATACTGAGAGTTGAAGTTTTATGCTTTCAGAGTTGTAGAATTTGATACACGAAGCTTGTAGAATTGTAGTGATATTATTTACTATCTAGAATCTTGTAAGAATTAAGATATTTATCAAAATTAGCTAAGTGTCTAATTTTTATGTCATTGTAATACATAAAAAGGCCGATTATGCACGCGGGAGTCGTTCCGTCCAAGGCAGACATGAATATTTTAAAAGGCACCTTCATCTCTTTGAAGTGTGATAGAGCGGATGTTTGGTGTTTGGAAAAAAAAGTTGCACATTCTTCAAAAAAATGTTGTGGTACAGTTTCAAGAAACAACGTTCAATTGTACTAGCGAACATAGAATTGCATAACTTCATTCGTGGACATTCATCTCAATGGGACCCAGAATTTAATGTTTGTGATGTTGATGACTCATTCATACCCCCAAAGGTTGATGACACAACAACAAAGGATGATATTGAAACTGATATGTTCAATGCGGGGAGTGTTGATCATATGCTTGTAGTACGAGATAGTATTGGCGAGGAATTATACAACGCGCACAAGTAAAATTTTCAAGCTTCTTTTTTCCAAACTCTATGTTATCATATTGAAAGGTTTGATTAATATTGATACTTCTATAGCATGGGTGAACAGAATTGAATGGAGAAAGCGATGCACCGCAAATATTATCGTTGGGTTGGACGTCGTTGGAGACGACAGCCTGCAGCAGAGTGCGCGCAGGCAGTGGATGGAATGTCAGGATCGTCGTGTGGGTTCGGCCTCTAGAAGGATACGTGTAACTCATCGACGAAGACGTGCAACTTGTCGTGGACTATCAAAAGCGTAGGCAAGACCGGTGTTGTTCTGGAATGTCGAAGGCAGTGGTGGAGGCGCTGAGACGAGCACGAGTTGATCGCGAGAAGCGGCGTCGTGGAAGAGATGAGCGTTGATCACGTGGCGCGGTGTCGATGCAGAGATGAGCATCGACGGTAGGAGGTCGAGGAATCATCGGGTACCGGTCGTTGAAAGCCTCATAAAGGCTTCAGTGGAAGAGGAATCTAGGACTTTGGCGGAAGAGGAATCTTCCTGAACTATCAAAAGCCGCAGAAAGGAATCAAGGGTTTGCAAATTATTGATAGTGGCTTCAATAAAAGAGGAGGATAGAGTAGCTTTGATACCAAAGTGTTATGTGCTCGCTGGAGTAATGGCTGAAGGCGAAGGAGATACTTCGAAGCGGGAACCGCGACTGCCTAGGAGAGAACTGCTCGGGAAGAGAGAACTACCAGAATCTCTTTCACAAGACTAGAAAATAGAAATTTCTTCTTTGATAACATTACAAGACCCATTTTACCTTTAAATAAGCTACAAGAAAATTCTTAAATGAAAACCAAAATTAGAACAATTTATAATAATAAAGGTCGAATTAGATAACTAGGCCCTTCGTTTGTGACCCGTAACATCTCAACTAAGCACAACTAATAATAATAATAATAAACACTAAAGATACACTAACGGGATTGGGACCATAATAGAATTAACGGGGGCTCACCAGGTGGTTGATAGAAAAACTTGTCACAAATACGATTACATGAAAGAATGTCGACAATATTGACATAAGTGTTGAAGCTAGGAAAATTCCCAACCTCAGAATTCGGACCAAAGCGCCTAAGGTTACCGGCTCAGAAGCTAGATCAGACGGCTAGGGTGACTAGAACGAAGAATCAGGTCAAACAGGACCCCAGATGTTGCGGCAGGAAGGTCCCACCACGTACCCGGATGCTCGAAAGGAGCAGCCCCTTCTCAACCAAAGATGGTCGAACTGGGTACGAGGGAAGCTAGCTGGCGAAGTCGCAAGGTCGCGACTTGCTCTCCAAAGAAAAGGAATCCAAATACTCAGCTAGTATCTCGAACGTGAAGTGCGCGAGTATCCTGCCGAGGATTTCAAGTGCCTCACCTCGTACCCCTGGGGTCCTAGTTATAGGCAAATCCAAGGAAGGGGGGGGGTCATATTTATACCCCACCCCCCTGACGACTAGGCGACTTCCAGAGGAACTCGCACGGGCTGGGCGAGTATCTCGCCTAGTCGCCTACCTGGCGAGTATGCGAGGGGAGCTCGCCTATACTCGCCCAGACCTTCCACGATCTTGTATTCTGTCTTTGACTCCTGTCTTGACTTGTTGACCTTGACTTCTGCTGACCTGACTGTGGTAGGACCCACTCTCGACGAATACGGGTTGTACAATAAGGACATAACTCAAGAGGTCCATCAGGCGGCAAGTAAATTTATCGTGAAACTGATATGTTCAATGAGGGCTATGGATGTTGGAGGCTGAAGGAGGCACGAAAGACGAAGCTTCAAAGGGTGTGTGAGGCACGATAACAAAAATCGCACAGTGGGGAGGTGTGGGCCTGCAGTGAATGACCGACGGTGGCTACTGGAAGGTGGAGGATAAATGCGTCGGCACTGGAGGAACATCATCACACCAAGGGTTGTGGGAGTTGGCGCCCACGAATTGAGCGGTCTCTCCGTAGAAAATGTAAACTCTTGATGCCCCTTTCACTTTGGTTGTTGCTATCATATAAAAGGAGAAATTAGGTCAAATATATCTGATGACCCCAATCATCTATCGGATAATTTAAATTAACTCTCAAAATATAGGTCCAAAAAATAAAAATAAACAACAACACACAAGCCTTTAACCCACTATAGTGGGGTCGGCTATATGGATCGTTTGTCGTCATTGTGCCCTACCTTGCGTCATAATATCACTAATACATAAAAATATGAAAAATCGCGACGATCGCGATGGCGGTCTCTGATGATCCAAAAGTCATCAATCTCGTAAATCTTTCAAATGCGGCACGATCGACCTCCATCAATTACTATCATTAAGTTAGAAAGAGGATGACAACATATTAACTCATTGTTTCCTTGAAATACAATATATTTGTATTCTCTCACTACAGCTGAGCGAATGTATTATCGTTGGGATTTTCAGACTCGTTGAAAAACAATTATCACAATTGGTTTTATCCACAGGAGACACCATATAATACGGTTATATGTTAAATGAAAAAACAACACAGTGGTAAATAAGTAAAATACATGGCCCTTTATAATCTATTTTTCATGGTCTTAAAGAATATTGAAGAGTAATATATTTACTAACATATGTTCATCATCATCAATATATCACCCTATACATGGTAGACTTTATAAATTTTCATTTTTCATTCATTCATGTCGAGCTACATTGGGTCGCTCTATCTCCTCATTTAATTTGTGCATTCTTTTAACCTTATGTCGTAGGTGCTTAAACCGTATAAGTCTATTTTTAGTACTTTATATTTGATGATCATAGCTTTCTCATACATACCTTTGGTAATATTTAGCATAACTTTGACACACATTACTGTTCCATCATACATCTATTTCATCCTTAGTGTATAATGATGTCAATTGTCAATGCTTAATCACTGGATATTTGTGGACAGATTTTTGCAAATTATATATATAATCATATATCATTGAGATCTGTATTGTCTTTTTCTATCCTCCTTCCATATTATTTGGTTCAGAAAATTAAAAAATTTTGATTCAAGGAAATTGAGAGTTATCAATCCCGAGCATAATTGTAAAACAAATTTTCAATGAACTCTTTATAAAGACCACAAAACGTGGCCTCAAGTGAACAGTTTGAGTTTTGTAGATTATTAAATATTCAGGAGTAAATTATATAGGAATTAACAAAGATCCCAATAACCAAATAGGTATAGGACAGTATGAAAACAATGGCAATCAGATGATGAAGTTGATATAGGTAATGTAACTGAAAGATATGAAACTATAATCATTAAAAAAAACAAAGATTTTAAGCAGTACCTGCAGGCGAGCAATGACTCTATCTTGAGTCGTGGTCTTATTTTTGGCACCCTGAGTCTTTTTATCATCCTTTTTCTCCTTGGTTTCAAAGATATATCTATATAATCAACATCAGAAACAAAATGTAGGAGCTGCAAGTGAGGAAAAAGAAGATAAAAGCAGAATATATTCCATAAATACACACACACACACTATTTCTGTGTATTTGGACACAGCACAAGTTTCTACGACACATCCTATACGAGTGTGACAGCGCCAATGCTACCTAGCTTGTCGACGACGCATTACCTTTTCAAGACACTTGGCAGTTCAGAGATGGGGTAGTTGCCCAACAAACTTTCATGAGTGAATAACCCCAGATCATTACTTTCAAGCATCCTCAGGGTCACTTGAATTACTACTAAATTTACTAGATTTTGAAATTCAACCCAGAACAAAGTGTTAGCCCTTCCGTTAGCATATACATGCCATGAATGTTAGTAGCAAAAATTCAAAACAGCTTAAGAAGTTTAGAGCCTACCATAGTTACAGGTTGAATACAGGATATTAATTAGCTGTCATAACTTACGGAGATCCATTTTAATTTGCAGTATTCACTTTTTCATTTTCTGCATTACTATACTGTCTACACATCATGTAAAATACAATTTCATCACAAAGTATTCATACTTCTATAGAATCTATACTGTCTAAGAAGCTTTTACGATTTAAAAATGAACTATTAAAGGCCCAAAGATTAATTTGAATAAAAATATGAGTGTAAATTACCTGTGATGGCGAAAAAATATAAAATCTCTTTGATTATGGAATGTTACAACCCGACGTCCACGAAAGAAAGGATCTTGAGGGAAAAGTGATTGTATCATCCTACATGAAATATATATATATATATATATATATATATATATATAATAAGAAACATTTAACTATTTCTAGAGTAATGGACAATAAGCAGATGATCAGTGGAGGATTACTAATTAAGAAGAATATTATGCTCCCTGGAACCTATTCCTAAAATGAATATAGAAAAACTCACCTTCCAACACGATGCCCCAAGCGGGTTGTGAAATTGTTTAGGACTAATTCTGGCTTGTGGCCTGTAGGGTTCCCATGATTCTACATTTTTTTCATAAATGAAAAAATGTGTACATATTAGAAACAGAGATGAATCACAGGACTCAAATGTGAAAATGTTGAACTAGTCCCATCCATCACTAGAAGCAGTATCCAAGCTTACATACTTAGTCCACAAGAAAAGAAGGGAAAAGAAAAGAAAATACGTAAACCACAATTAAAACAACACAGAAAACTAGTGACTTCTATTTTAGACTTCACTTATTTTGATATATTAATCAAATACAAAAGTTAGAACATCTCAGGACCTTTATATTTTAGTTAAATCTTCATAATGCATTACAGATTCCACACATTAAAGCTTCAAGACAATTTCCTGCAGGTGATTAAATTTCTGTCAAATCATGAACCAACTAATCCTAGATGCAAAGTAATGCATGTCAGAGGAACTACAACAGCTCAAATAATAGACTAAATAATCTAAAAATGTTTCAGCACAAATTACTTGTAAAATTCATTCCATCTTCTATATAGAAAAAATAATTGCTATCGAGTTTAATCAAGATTAATTCAAAAATTGCAAGTAAATAACCTTAATCTCACTGCGCAGGACAAGATTAGAGAGCTTGAAATGTGCAGTTGGTCCGTCGGGTAAGTTTATTATCAATAAAGCATCTGAAAGGTAATGATTAGGAGAAAACACAGATCAACAATTTTAACATCAAAACTTAACACTAGAAAATAAATAATGAAATAACCTGGTACTCGACGGCTAGTATGAACAACTACAATTGATGTGAAATCTTTATTTTTGGCATATTCTGCAATCTTAGGTATAAATACAAAAAATGGTAAAATTATAGTATACTTGATTCATTACGAACAAATAATTATGTCATTCTTTCTGCTTTACCTTCTTAAGTTCAAAAGTTCCTCGCTTATAATAGTGTGCATTAGGAATAACAGACATCAACTCTTGAATAAAAGCAGGTCCTCTCTGTTAAAAATAAAAAGAATGCCTCGGAACCTTTACTATGCTAAAAAAACATTATAAAGAGAACATCAACTTACTGTTGAATTGAAACGGCATGTTGTGATCAATATTTTTGGAATTGTCTCTTGTTTTAATATCTTGTTAAATTCATCCGTATCATTGTCTGCAAACAACTGTGCACACAACAGAAAACAGTACAAACTTAAAATATAAGAAATAATCAAAAGCAGGGATAATGAGTAATTTATCATCATCAATACATTATCACAACTATTTAAAATCGGTATGATGATTCCTCATTTTTTTTGTCATATATCAAATGTTGTTTGATGTGTTTCTATGTTGGACGGGAACGGGGACGGAGACAGGATGCAATATACGTTACAATACGGATACGAGAAACGTTATTTTCAAAATATCTACGATAAGTGATATGTTTTTGAAAATTTTAATTATTTAAATATAAGTACAAATTAATATGAAAACATGTATGAAATTCACCACTTATCATTCAATATTTTTTTCATGTCTTTCTCCATGTCACTATCACTAAACACATAAGCTTTGGGCATTTTCGAGCATACACAGCCCTAAAACCCGAATTCATAGAGTTTTCTAGAGTTTTCCGAATCCGAAACTCTTTGGATATGATACGTAAGATTGTTATAAGTATTTGCACTTCATAGGATGTGTTAAATCAAAATACAAAAAACATTGTTTACAACTTTTATCCATACTTATGGATCTACCAATTGTCCAACTTAGACCTTTGATATCAAGCATATAAACTTGTAATTTCCGATTTTTCTAATTTTTGTTGTATTTGTTCTATGCCAACCATTGTATGATGTGTTAAACACAAATACAACTTTTAAACATATTACATGGAGTTCTACCTGTTCTCCCGCTTAGTCCTTTTATGTAAGCTATCTGTATTTCATAATTACCATATTTTTTTTATTTTTTGGTTATACATGCCCAAACTACATAAGCCTATTTTCTAATGTTTTATCATTGATACATGTCATTCCCACTAATCCTCTCTAATGGAGAGTCTACTATACATAAGAGAGGTGAAAATAGAAGATAAGGAGGCTGCAAACCTGTGAAGATCTGGAGATAATCAGTAAAAGGAGACATTGAGAGAGTGGATGAGCAGTAGATGAGTGTGGGTCCTCGGGGAAAAATGTGAGCAGATCAGTTGGACAAAGGGAGGCATCAGTAGGGAGTGACTATCTCAGGACATTCTGAAGGTCGATGAGTCGATGACAAGTATAAAAGTTTAGTGGATGACGAGGAGAAGGTGTCAGTATCACAGTGGTCGGTGGGTGGTCGATAAGGACATTGAGATGTGGGGGAAAAGATGGTGAGATGTTAGGAGTAGATGAGTAATAGATGGGTTGATCCTTAAGGAAGGCAACAACAATAGATGTCACGGTTTTCTAATTTGTAAAAGAATAACACATATCTTTTTTGTGTTCGAGAGTACCCAACAAAGATATATTTGATAGCTCGTGGTATCGGCTTGTTCAAAGGAGGACTAAGATGATGAACAAGGCATACACCCCCAAAAACTCGAGTTGTGGAGAAGAGCAATGTAGAAAGAAATATGATGGAAAAAGGGGATGCACTCGCATAGCCTCGGTGAGTTTGTCGGAGCGTGTTTTGGATTGTATTCAGTGTTCGTTTCAATTAATGCAATTTTTTGTTTGTTCTTGATCGCACCATTCTCAACTTCATAATAGTAATCGATAGGGACGTTGAGATGTGGGGGAGAAGGTGGTGAGAAGTTAGGAGTAGATGAGGAATAGATTAGTTGATTCTTAAGGAAGGTAACAACACCAGACATCACAGTTTTCTAATTTGTAAACGAATAACACATATCCTTTCTGTGTTCGAGAGTACCCAACAAAGATCTATTTGATAGCTCGTGGTGTTAGCTTGTCCAAAGGACTAAGATGATGTACAAAACATACACACTAAAAAACTCGAAGAGTTGTGAAGAAGGGCAATGTAGACAGAAACATGATGGAAAAAGAGGATGCAAAGTTCAGAATAGTCGATGACGTGTGATTAATTAAATAGCATGGGATGGTGATCGCAAAGTTCTAGTAGATCTTGGGAACCTGCATTTGAAACATGAGCAATCTGACATCCTCAAGAAGGTGGTGGTTCTTCTGCTCAGGCACATCATTTGGTTGTGGTGTGTAAGCACCAAAAATTTGAAGAAGAATACTGATGCAGGGGTAGGTTGATGATGAATTCCCTAAAATACAACACTATGTGGAATGTGGTGTGCATACCAACCAGTCCTAATATGGATGCAAATGCAATTGAGACAATCTAAATTAATTGTACAATAAGCAATTAATTAAAATAGAAACTCAGGCAAGTGCACAGTTGTTCACAATAAATTTAAATTGGAAGAGCAAATGTCAATCCGCAAACAATTGAAGCGCAAAATTAATTTAAGCAAGCACTGAATACATAATAACACATTCAATCAAATAACACATTTGATCAAATATAGTCCAAATAATACATAATAACACATTCAAATAAGCACGCACTTAATTTAAGCACGCACTGAATACATCCTGAAAATCAAGGAATTTTCACGAAAATAATACATAATAACACATTCAATCAAATATAGTCCAAATATACAATAATAAAGCAAGAACATCAGACTAAGACTCACACATGCAGGTGGCGACAGATTGTTATGGAGATGTCTGAAGGTTGCTAGTCCCTTCCAGGAACTGGCGCTGCAGAGTAGAAACCGAGGGGGTTCGGGTAGGGTAGGAGAAAGGCTGATCGGCACCAGGATGGGGAGATTTTGATGCAGAGTAGAAACCGAGGGGGTTCGGGTAGGGTAGGAGAAAGGCTGATTGGCACCAAGATGGGGAGATTTTGAATGTGGACGTTGTGTGAAGGGAAGCTCTGCTTGGTGGTTTATGAAGGTGGAATGGGGCTGGTTATTACTGAAATGGAGTGGGGAGTGCAGGATTAACATCACGCGGGGGCACAAGAGGAGAATTGGAGGTATGGGGTTGTGTTAGGGTCACGACAGCGAGTAAGATTAGAGCTGATGTGAAAAAACAGCGGGACCTACGGAATCGGGAAGGGGAAGGAATGCGTTGTAGTGGCGAGCATGGATCTGCTTGCGGAAATAGGCGAGGGTAGATCTGTTAGGTGGGCGGCCTTGCGGTATGCGGGAACAAAGGAACAGACGGTGGCGGCTTGCGATGAAGAATATAGTGGAGCATACAGAAGTCGACGAAGGGGGAGGCGAGGACAGAGGAAATGGGCAGCCTTGAAGTCTCACACTCGCACCAAGGGTTTCTCTCTCGGCGTCACACCGTGAGAAGAGGGACAAACAATTCTCAATCTGGAATCAAACCTTGATACCCCTCCAAACTATTGTCTGTGTACGTATATACTACTAGCTAAGATAAGGCACCCAGATTGGATGACTAATAATGTCTGAAACGATCAAATGTCAAATATAACTCAAAATATAAAAGTAAATACATGAAACTGACACGAAACGACCATTCAGACACATCCGTGGACTCGGATTGTCCGAACGAGTAGAGGATTATCTCCTCATGCGGGAATACATGTATGTAGGTTGACGATCTCCATTAAATACCAAAGGTATTCCAAGTTTCCTGAACTGATGACTAGTGTACTTGCGAGAATTATCAGTCTAAATAATTTTAATATTAGTCAAAAATTAAGCGAGTTTTTGTAATGAATGAGCGGAAGAAATGTATTATCACAGAGTAACTACGCCAACATCATGAGAGAACGATCATTTATAAAGATAGTAAAAATATCGGTATTCAAATAAACTGGCAGTACTATATGCATCCCAAATGTCTGAATGAACTAAAGAAAATAAAGCATCGTTCCTAGTACAATGGTGGAAAAAGTAGAACGATGCTAGTTTTATATAGATAAAAGATTCACATGCAAAATCAAAAAAAGTAAAATCTAGAAGAATACTTTGCAGTATTGGAAGACGTGCATGACAAAGACGTCGATGTCCCAGAAGTGATGGAAGAGAGAGTTGAGGGAGGTAGATTTAGAATGTAGAGCTCATTTGACAATCGTCCTCTACTAATGATACTTTGCGTTCGTCAATCCTGCGTCACAAAAGAGAAGAGTAAAAAGTAATGGAGCAAACTCGGTTAACGGATAAGGCGACTAATAATGAGAAGATTACATTATGGACAAGGAATATGAAGTACCGAGCGTAGAGAAATAGAGAGAGTAAGAAGTACATCTTCAGATCCGTTAACCGAGTGGTATCTCCATTGACAATTGTGATAACTTGAAACAAACAATGTCTGTGCATCGTGAGGGTTTCTGCGGAGTAATGCAATTTGTGTCTCAATAGTTCATTATCCAAGAGGAGCTATGAAAAACACATAGACCTTCATTTGATGTAGAGGCAATGAACTCAGAAGTTCGAGTAAACAACCCCCAAAGATTCTGGAGTTCTTCCCTCAAGGTGTCAATTTTGGATCGGGCGGTGTTGGGAGCGTACACTGCATAAGAAGCTTGGTGAGGCGGGCTTGGCGGCGGCTATGGGTTTCACTAAGTAGGCGGATAGGCGAGTGCATTGTCCCTTATAATGGTTTTGGTCTTGCACACCGCCCCTTCGAGAACCCATGAGACCTCCCCAATGCCTAGTATTGGGGGCGTGCTTCGACGGAATGTTGGAAAGGGGCAGAAGTCATAGAAACATCAGTGGATGGAGTAACCTTCAGAACCACTAAAAAAACATCGGATAAGGATGGAATAATTTGAGAGGATACAACATTGACACGGACACTATAGCGATTAGGTGGTATTTTAGCCATCATCATAGTTCTATCAGTTGCTTCCTTCTGATCCCGTTAGATTACTAAATCCAAAGTAAGAGGTTGATCATCATGAATTTAAGCCTTAGTAAGTGTTTTAGATTGTGCCACAAATGACATCAGATCGTCATCAAAACTAGATTCAATCTGGAGGTCCCAAAATCGATTAAACATGCATTGAAGGTTATCTTTTCAATAGTAAAGAGACTTAAGTTCACCTTACATAGTCTTTGCAATTTCATGGTGCATACTCATTTGATAAGGCTCAATTTCCATAGATTTTGGTTTTCAGGAATGAACTTGACCTTCATCGCAAAGTCATTGCTCAGGGGGCTCAGTCGAGGGGTCGCTAGTCGGATGATGAAGAAGACCCTTAGTCTGTAGTACTCGACACACCGAGTGGACACTCAACAAAGTTCTTCCGAATGAGGGAAATAGTGGTGATCTTCAGTTCATCTCTGACTCAATATATAGGAGAGGGAATTCTAAGAAAGCAAAGGTGACGTTAAGGCGAGCTTAGGGGAGTGGCTGCAAGTTCAGGAGGGGCAATCTTCGGCAAGAGCGATGAGCTTCAGCGAGTACAGAGGGCCGCGATTTATGTGGGGAGTGTGCGCGGGAGTGGGAGCTTCGACGAATTTAGTCGGCGAGCTCGACAAGTTATCGATGAGAATAATAAGCTTTGGGAGCGGGAACTTCAATTGAGAGCGGGAATGAGCTTCGATGAGTTGTGTTGAGAGCGGGAGAATTGGGAGCTTCGGCGAGTTGAATCGGCAAGTTCTGCAAGAGCACCGAGAGCGGCAGTGGGAGCTTCAATCAGTGAGAGAGGGAGCACAATCGGTGAGAGCGGACTTCAGAAATCATATTGCTCTGATACTAAGTGAAATAACATCTAACATAACACAATAATTTATTACTTTTAACCTATGAAGCACAGATACTACCCTGAAGGCAGTGTACCCATACCAGGATACGTATCCGGTACCAGTACATACCTAATACTCGACGGATACACCTACGTGGACACACTTAGACTTAGCACATCATTCTGCATATTGTGATGGGAGTCTGTTTTTCTAGAGTAAACAAAAATTGGCTCTATGCTAGGAAGCACTGATACGTCCAATTAAGTTGTGGATCTGTACCGAGTATATTTCTGGTACTCATATGTTTATGTTACAATTACGTTTACTTGAACGTGTTGATACGACAAAAGTTATTAACAAACCGACTAACTTGTCTCTGAACTAATAGGAGATTGAATATGTTGATCTCCAACAATGAAGTTGATCTCTAACAATGAAAAAGAAGAAAAAAAGACTGATGAGTAGACTTAAGTTTAATTTTATCACTTTTGGTTAAACATATAAGATTTAAAATTTTGTAATATTTACAAATGCTTAATGTTTAAAACTTCATGTTATGTTGCATTGATTTGTGGACTTGTACTTCAAGTTATGATTTATTATGATGTTTTGATATTTTGAGAACTATGTATTGCACTTGTGATATATATGCATTTATATTATATTTGTTATAACGAATCATGACGTACTTGTATCCTTGTTTTTTAAATTTGGTCGAACCGCCGAACCGGGTACGTATCGTACCTGGTACTCGTACCAGCAAGGTTGTCAGGATCGCGATCCAGATCATAGGATCTTACGATTCTACGATCCAGATTTTGTAAATCGATCCTGATTTTGTAAAGCGATCCTCGATTCAACCCTACTATCAGATCTGATCCTATCTCGAAATGATCTCATCTAGGATCTTGATCCTGACAACATTGCGTCCAGTATCGGTGCTTCCAAGCTTCACTCTAAATACAAAATATGTGTGCATATATTTATAGTTGTGAGGAGTGACATCTCAACTCCAAACCACAATGTGAGAATGAGATATACAAGATAAACAACACTCTTAATAGGTCATAGAAGTGGGCCTTTAGCAAGGGCTTCGTATATTCTTCTTTTACAGTTTACTATAATCATTAATTACTTTATCATTTCTAGTTTTACCATTCATCTTAGCATTCAATTTCTATCCCACTCAACTTATGTATATATAAAATTTTCTTGGATCAATGTAACTGTCAGAAGGTATAAGGGAAAACGATGTAAAGGCCCGTTTCTTTTTTCTTCTTTAATCCCACATCTATTGTATAGGATTCTTTATCCCTCTCTTCTCCAATATATTTGTACTCTATCTCGTATTTGAGACATGAAGAAATATATACAAAGTTTGTCCGTTGTTTTCTACATGGTATTAGAGGCACCGGTCCGAATTTGCGGTTAGCCTTCTCTTTACCGCCTGTGCTCGGTTCACCCGCCGGTCTCTTCCTGCCTTACCGCACCCTTCTGCAGTTTGTTTCCCGGCTTGTTCCTTTTTTAACTGCACCCCTTTGAGCGGTCTCCTCTCCGCTAATCGCTAGCATGTCTACCACTCTCGCTTTTCTCGTGGCTTCCACTTCTTCCTCTTCTTGGCTCTCTTATAGCCATTCTTTTGTTCGCCGGTATTGTCGACTAGACCTCTGCTAGTCGCGCTCTTCCCGCGTGCTCTCCTCTGTTTCTCGCGGCTTGCTCGCCTTGTCGTTGTTTTCTTCTCGTCGGCACCTTTCTTGCTAGTCGCCACGGTCTCATCGTGTGTCGCTTTGCCGCTTTGCCGACTTCTCTTATCGCTGCAGGATCTAGGTTCCTCTTTCTTCTCACTGCGGACTGTTTACCGTGCGGTCTGTTCTTGCCGGCTTGGTGTCCTACCCTGCTACTCTCTCTTGTCGAATGGCTTCTTCTATCAGTTTGGTCGCCTCGGTCTGCCGTCGCGGATCGCGAACTACATCTCTCCGTTGCGGCCTTGTTCTTTGCCTGCGGCCTTGGCAGTTTTCTCTTCTAGCCGCAGCTTTCTACGCGATCTCCTCTGACCGCTACCTCGTGCACGACCACTTCTAATCGTTGCTTTCTGCGACCTCTTCTAGCCGTTGTTGCCTGCGCGGCTCCTTCTACTCCTTCTCAGCGCTTCTTCAATAGTTATCGTGTGACCTGTTAGGCTTGTCGCGTTCTTCCTTGCCGCTCGGTTTCTTTACCGAGTCGCGGTTCAGTCAGATGGCTTCCGACTCCACAACAGCTTCTGATTCGTCTACTCTTCCAGGCTATCCTCGTGTTGCTCCTCTCGAACTCTGTGATGAACTACGCATTACCACTATTTCTCTTCGTGGCAAACAAAATTTTGTGGAATGGGCACACTCAGTTCGGCGTGTGCTACAAACTAAAGGTCTCATTCATCACCTAACAAGGCCTCCTCCCATTGAACCCACTGATGAGTGGATCTGTGATGATGGACGCGTCCAATCTTGGCTTCTCAATTCTCTGGACACCGAGTCGTATCGTATGGCCATGTATCACGAAATGGCTCACGCTATGTGGACAGATCTTCATTCTCTCTACTCGGGGAAGGACAGTCATCAACACTTGTTTGATATTCTTACTGATCTTCAGTCCCTCGACGCCGGTGTTACTGGAGACATAACTTCTTTTGTTGCTCGAGCTAAAATTCTAGTGGAGGCTTGGATCCAGCATCAACCCCCCATCACGGACTTGGTTACTCAACGACAGCAGAAAGAGCCAGCTGGGATTGCTATGATGATGACCCATGTTCTCTCATATCTCCGTAGTGTCCGCGCTCATATCCTATCATCCGTTGTTACTCCGTCCCTCTCGGATGTGTGATCGATGCTTTTGAAAGTTACTCCTCTTGATGCTCCGCATCTCTCATCAGCTCTTCTTTAGCAGCCCGTGGCTACTCTCGCTCCATCTGCTCGTGGTCCTCCGGCTCGTGGAGGTCGCCAATCTCGGGGACGCGGTAGAGGTGGTCGAACCCTCTTCAAGTGTTCTCACTGCGACAGGGATGGACATCTGGAGGCCACCTGCTACCGCAAGCATAGCCTGCCCCCTCACCTTACTGCAACGACCGCTACCACACCTCCCTCTGTCACTAGTGATGATACTGCTGCTTTACGTACTCAAACTTCATCAGCTTCAAGGGGTGGTTAGTCGATCCTCTGGCTCTGTGGCCTCGATCTCCAATGAAGGTATATCTTGCCTCTTACACAACTCTCACTGGATTGTGGACTCGGGTGCTACGCATCATCTCTCTCCGCAGAGGCCGCCTCAATACTTAGATACTGCTTATCCCAAGCACATCACTGTGGATAATGGTGACACGATCCCGGTTTCTGGCACTGCTCATCTGCCTCTTACTCCTTCCCTCTCCTTATCATTGGTTCTCCATGTTCCAGGCTCTCATTTTTATCTACTTTTTGTTAGCAGTCTTACACAAGATCTTAATTGTTGTGTAACTTTCTCACGCTCTTCCTTTGTTGTGCAGGATCGACTAACGCAGAATATACTTGGTAAAGGGCGACTGTCTAACGGGTTTTATCTTCTCGATGTTCTTCCAGCTGCTCTCACCACTGTCTCCACCACTGATTGGCATCGTCGTCTTGGGCATGCTCCTCTTCCGATTCTCAAGAAAGCTCTTCTCATTGTTTCTCTTCAAGAGTTTTTTTGTGAATCCTGTATTTTTGGCAAACAACACCGTGTATCTTTTTTTCTTCTTGTACTCGGAGCGATGCTCCTTTAGGCTCTATTTGTTTGGGCGTTTCGCAGCTTCGTTTTGGGCAAACGCCGCCGGAGGGAGGGTAAACAAATGAACCTCCGGCGGAGTTTGCTCCATTTCCACCCGTCCGCCTTGAGAAACGCCCCCAAAAGCTCCGTTTGGAGCAGCACCTCCCCCCTCCGTTTCAAAAACTTTGTTTCCACCCGCCGGATCGACCCGCCACCGCCGAACCAAATGAAGCCTTAACCTTAGTACATTCTGATAACTGGGGGCCCTATAAGGTCCCTAGTATTTTTGGGTATTGCTACTTTGTTACCTTTATAGATGATTACTCGCGAGTTACCTAGTTATATTTACTTCGTGATCGTACCGAACTCACTTCCATGTTCTGTACCTTTCTTACGGAAACTCGCACTCAGTTTTCTGTCTGTGTAAAAACTCTCCGTACAAATAATGCTCGTGAGTATACTGGTCACAGCTTCTGCAATCTGTGCGCCGAGTTTGGTATTATACATCAAACTTCGTGTGCCTATACCCCTCAACAGAATGGCGTAGCGGAACGGAAAAATCGCCACATCTTTGATGTGGCTAAATCTCTCATGATCCAAATGCATGTTCGGTGTTCCTCATCACTGTTGGAACTTTGTGGTTTCTACTGCTTGCCACCTTATCAATCGCATGCCTTCGTCGGTCCTCCACTTTGTGGCTCTCATTACTCTCCTTTACCCATCCACGACTCTCTTCTCTCTCACACCTCGTGTGTTTGGATGTACCTGTTATGTACACCACCTTGGTCCTTCGAATGACAAGTTAGCCCCACTTGCTACCAAAGTTATGTTTGTTGGGTACTCCCGCACTCAGAAGGGATGTGTGTTTTTATCCTACCACTGGTAAGGTGGTTGTCTACTGATGTCTCCTTTGATGAAGACCAACCATATCACACCAGTCTTTCTGATCCCCTTCTTCCTCCTTCGCTACCTCGACCCACAATTCCAGTTATGTCACCGCTTCCACCCATTCTACCTACTCCTCCTCTGCTTCCTACACCACCACTCGTCCCTTCCAAACCTCCTATCGTTCAGGTGTACACTCGTCGTCCTCCACGTCCAGATGCCCTGCAGCAGCTTCCCTTTACCGGTGTGATCTCGCGGCCTGTTGATCTGGCATCTCCCTCGACGGTCATCCCTTGGTCAATTATGTCTCTCTACATCGGCTCTCTCTACTTCCTCTTACCTTTGCTCTCTCTTTATCCTCTATCTCTATATCTAACTCTGTGCAGGAAGCTCTCCAGCATCCGGAGTGACGTGCAGCCATAGATGACGAAATGACTGCTCTGTGGGGTAATCATACTTGGGATCTCGTTTCTCTTCCTCCTGGCCACAGTTGTGTTAGCTGCAAGTGGATCTTTACAATCAAACATGTCGCGGATGGGACAGTTGATCGCTTAAAGGCTTGGCTTGTGGCACAGGGTTTTACTCAACAGTACGGCCTTGATTATGATGAAACGTTCTCCCCGGTTGCAAAATTAAATTTGGTTCGGGTCTTGCTCCACTTAGTTGTTCATCGTCAGCGGACCCTCCATCAGCTGGATGTCAAGAATGCTTTTTTGAATGGTGATCTTCTTGAAACTGTGTACATGCATCAACCGCCTGAGATTGAGACCACGGGGGAGTCTTATGTATGTTTGCTTCGCAAATCTAATTATGGTCTCAAACAGACTCCACGAGCGTGGTTTGAGAAATTCATCAAGGTCGTTCGTGAGGTTGGCTTCAAACAGAGCTCGGCGGATTTCTCTCTCTTCACTTGTCACCAATCAACTGAGACTATAATACTTTTGGCTTATTAACTCGGAAACAACGACAGTCATAGCCCGGTACTCGGCTTCAGCAGAGGAGCGAGCAACCACAGTCTGTTTCTTGCTACGCCAGGTTATGAGATGTCCACCGAAGTAGGTACATAAACCAGTTGTGGAATGACTATCATCAATGGATCATGCATAGTCAGCGTCAGAGTACGCGACAAGAGATAGAGATGTGGATGCTTGTACACAATCCCTTGTCCTGGAGCGTTCTTGAGATATCGAAGAATGCGCTCGACAGCTTGAAGATGAGATGTCTGAGAAGCATGCATAAAGCGACTCACAACTACCACGGCAAAAGAAGTGTCTGGTCGAGTAACCGTAAGATAGATCAGCTTCCCAACCAAACGTCTATAGTATTCGGATTTGTAAGCAGCTTATCGGAGTCAGAGTTGTGGGCCGAGAGCTTGTGATTAGCGCCCATAAAAGTATCTGCAGGTTTGCACCAAGAATAGTCGGCATCATGAAGGAGGTCCATACAATACTTCCTTTGGGATAACATAAGACCATCAGAACGTCGTGCAGCCTCAAGCCCAAGAAAATACCGAAGGTTGCCAAGATCTTTGGTCAGAAAGGCGGAGTTCAACTGTTGTTTGATATGTTGTATCCGTGTAGTATAATCGCCAGTAATGAGGATATCGTCAACATAGACAAGTAGAATCACAGTTCCGGTTGACCGGTATCGGGTAAAAAGAGAAAAGTCAGCCGAGCTCCGAATGAAGCCAATATCACAGACAACCTTGCTGAATTTTTCAAACCAAACGCGCGGGGACCGTTTGAGACCATAAATAGATTTCCGAAGATGACAGACCCGAGACTCCTCCATGGTCTCAAACCCGCGAGGTTGGTGCATATAAACAGTTTCCTGCAGATCGTCGTTGAGGAAGGCGTTCTTAACATCCAGCAGATAAAGAGGCCAATGACGATGAACAACCAAGGAGAGAAGAACGCGAACCGTGTTCAATTTGGCCACCGGAGAGAAGGTTTCCTCATAATCAAGACCATGTTGTTGAGTAAAACCCCGGGCCACGAGGCGGGCCTTTAGACGCTCAACGGTGTCATCCGCCGCATTTTTAACAACAAAGACCCACTTGCAGCTAACACAGTGTTGGCCTGCAGGAAGAGGAACCAGATCTCAAGTCTGGTTAGCCCAGAGAGCCCGCATTTCATCGTCCATGGCCGCCCGCCACCCCGGGTGTTGAAGTGCCTCCTGCACAGTGTTAGGAATAGAAATAAAGGAAAGAGAGATGGCAAAGGCGTAGAGAGGTGGAGTCAGCCGATGGAGAGAAACGTAGTTGGCCAAAGGATGAGCTGTAGAGGCGGGAGCTGGATCTGCTGGTGCTAGGGTGTCGCTGGGAGCAGGGAGCTGGTGCAGGGAATCATCTTTGGAGCGACGACGATTGTAGACACGGATGAGGGGCTGAGGAACCCGAGGGGGTGGAGAGAGGAGGGAGATGGCAGAGAAGAGAGCGTGACAGGTACGACAGGCCGGGGAAGCGGAGGAGAGGAAGACGGGGTGGGGATGGTAAGTGTAAGGGTTGGTCTTCGCAGAAGGTGACATTTGCCGAGACGACTAGCTTGTCATCAGAAGGAGAGTAGCAAACATACCCCTTTTGAGTACGGGAGTAGCCAACAAACATATATTTTGCCGCCCGAGAAGCAAGTTTGTCGGAAGCGGGGCCAAGAAGATGAACATAACAAACACACCCGAAGACCGCAAGGTGAGAGAGGTGGGGTTGGTGGAAGGATAAAGGAGTTGAATAGGTGAGGCAAAGTCAAGAACAAGCGAGGGTAGGCGGTTGATGAGATGACAGGCTGTGGAGACGTCAAAATTCCAATATTCGATCGGAACCTGCATTTGAAACATGAGGGACCGAGCAACATCGAGAAGATGACGATTCTTCCGTTCGGCCATCCCGTTTTGCTGAGGAGTATACGCATACGAAGTTTGATGGATGACGTCAAATTCGGTGCAGAGATTGGAGAAGGTGCGACCGTATACTCGCGAGCATTATCAGTGCGGAGGATTTTGAGGGGGTGGCGAACTGCGTACGCATCTCAGTTAAAAAAACATGAAACACAGATGTAAGTTCAGTACGATCATGTAGTAAATATAGTTACGTAGTACGCGAGTAATCATCAATAAAAGTGACAAAATAGCGAAATCCAAATATACTAGGGACTTTATAAGGGCCTCATACATCAGAATGAACTAAAGATAAAGGAGTACTACTCCTGGTACAGGCAGAGGGGAAGGAAGAACGATGTTGTTTGTCGTAGATACAAGATTCACAAGAGAACTCCCGTAAAGAAACATCAAGAAGAGTCTACTTGAGAATAGGAAGGGGAGCATGCCCAAGGCAGGAATGTCAATCGACAGTGGAGACGGCGGAGAGAAGAGTGGGTGAGATATCCAAGATGTAGAGCCATTCAACAGCTGCCCCCTACCAATGATACTTCGGGTGCGGCGATCCTACATAAGAAAAGAAGAAGGAGAAAAGGTTATGCAACAATCAAGGTCGTGCGTCAGGCGACTAACAGAAAGTAAATTGAAAGAAGACCCCGAAACGTGAAGAACCGAGGAAAGATAAAGGGTCGGGGTAAGCTGGAGAACAGCGGCGCCAGAGACTAGTAGGGTGTCACCATTGGCCACAGTGATACACGGAGGATGAGCCGTCTGGAGATACTGGAACGGCTTCTGGGAGGTAATATGGTGCGTAGCGCAGGAATCGACGATCCAGTGGGGGATATGAGAGAGACAGGTTATACCTTCCGCAGAGAAAGACGCAACCGAGTCGGAGGAGCGGCCGAGGGCACCCGGTAGCTGGTGGAGTTGGGTGTGGAGCTCATCGATATCTTGGCGGGTAGTGAACGTCGGATCCTGGGCAGAAGACCCAGTGGGAGCAGGAGCAGCAGAGGAAGTAGCAGCAAGGTGGGGAGGGAACCCATGCTTGTTGTAACTGGCAGCAAGGTGGGTCGGAAGGAGAGGTTGTTGAAGAAGAGCCGGTGCAAATCCGGTAGGAGCCTCGGTAGGAGGCGTAACTCTAAGAAGCATTGAGCAGACATCAGAAAATGAAGGAGTCACCGTGGAAGAAAGGATCTGGGCCCGAACACTATGCAGGTGGGGCGGAACACGAGACATCATCATCGCGATGGTGACAGCCTCTTTTTGGGCTTGTTGAGTTGCTAGATCAGTAGTTGGAGGCTGATGTTGAATCCACGCCTCGGCCGGGGTCTTTGTCTGGGCGACGAAAGAGATCATATCGTCGGGAGCACCAGGAGCAAGGTTCTAAAGGTCAGAGAGAATATCATATAGGTGTTGAAGACTGTTGTGCCCAGAGTAAAAAGAGTGGAGCTCCTCCCACATGGCCTTGGCCGCGTCATGATACATGGTCATCCTGTAGGGCTCGGTGTCCATAGAGTTGAGGAGCCAGGTCTGGACTCGACCATCATCGCGAAGCCAATCATCGGAGGGAGCATCGGGGGTAGCTCGAGTCAAGTGGTGAAGAAGGCCCGTTGTCTGCAGAACACGACGAACAGAGTGAACCCATTCAACGAAATTTCATTTCCCAGTCAGAGAAATGGTAGTAATCTGTAGCTCATCACGGAGTTCGGAAGCCGTAGCAGCCGCACGGGCTGGCGGAACAGAAGTAGCAACGGATGTATTGGAAGCCATGCGGCTAGCAGAAGAGACCAGGCTTCTTAGCAAGAGAAGTCGGGCGGCTAGCAAGAGAGGTCGGGCGGCTTGGCAGAGAAGGTCGGGCGGCTAGCAAGAGAAGCCGAGCGGCTAGAAGGAGAAGAGGCCGAAGAGAGATAGGTCGGCAGAGAAAGTAGTCGCACGGTCTCGGCGGACACACCAGCGACAAAGAAAGTCGCGACCAGGATGCGGCTAAGGAAAGAGGAGAGACCGTTGGAGACAAGACAGGTCACAGCGACTAGCGGTGAAGCAGTTGGAAGAGAAGTCTGCACGGTCAAGGTGAGACCACCAGCGACAAGGAAAGTCGCGACCAGGATGCGGCTAAGGGGGGGAGGAGAGACAGCTAGCGACAAGACAGGTCGCAGCGACTAGTGGTGAAGAGATCAGAAAAGGAGTATGCACGGTCAAGGTGAGTCCACCAGCGGCAAGGAGAGATGCCACGACCTAGAGAAACAGGAGATGGTGGATCCACGGGAGAGAAGGAAACGGAAAGGTCGGGCGGTTAGCAGCAGACCGCACCAAGATAGGAGGAAGCAGTCCGTGCGAGCAGCCAAGGCGAGCAGGCAAGGAAGAACTTGCGACAAGAAGAGTGTGCGACAAGAAAAGGAAGGAGGTCGCAGCGGACAGAGACAGGTCGCAGCGGTAAGAAAAATAGGCCAGACGGTTAGATCTGGTTAGGTCTAACTGCGGGAAGAGGGAAGGTCGCAACAGATAGAGGGAAGCTCGAGGCGGTTAGAAGGAAACTAATCGTACGGGAGTGGGGTCCACGAGCCAGAGAGAGGAAGACTATAAAAGAGCGTAGAAGAGGAGATGAGGAGGAAACGTGGAAGCCACGAGAGAGAGTACGGAGACAGCGGCTAGAGAAAAAACATGTCGCACGACACTGCGGCTAAGCTGGAGAAGGGAAAGTCGCGCGGTCAGCCGGGAGAACAGGCGGTTTCCACACAGAGGCTGGACAACCTAGCTCGAGCGGTTAGGAAAAAAGTAGACCGCGAACAAACTGCGAGAGACGGCGGACAGAAAGGCCGCGAAAACCCAAGGAGGAGACCGCTCCCTCTGATACCATGTAAAGAGGACTCAAAACTTGTATATACTTCTTGAATGATAAATTACAAGTATGAATACATTTATATAGGAAAAGAGGAAGGAGAGAGATCCCAATCTAAGATGTGGGACTAATACAAAGAGAGAGGGAAAAGAGAAAAATGAGCCTCTAAATGGGCCCTTAATAAGGCTTTTCTAACAATGATAAATAGCTTTGTGACAATCAATATGAACCATAATAACAAAATAGATGTTCACCAAAACGCCAATTCGATAAGAAATATGTATAGCCACTGAGTCACTGACTAAATTTCCCACAGAAAAACCAAGTTAATTTAATCTAACCTAAGTAGAGGCGAACTAAAAAAAACACAGAAATATCTCGAAGTGTGGAAGTGATAAGGCAAGTGGTTGGTAAAAAATTCATAGGAAGGCAAGGACACCACAAGCAAACATGACCAAGAAAATGACAACATCAAGGAGAACAATTTAACTAGTGTTTTATAGGTCTTTTCTTTAAGTTATATTTTTATTTTATTATTTTTGCTTTTCCTTGCTTTTCTTGAACAATTTTTTCTAAATCATTTATTTCTTTTTAACAGAAGGGATCCAAAAAGGGGGAAAGGCTCAAAATTTACAAATGAGCTATACGAAAGAAAATATCTTTGATACGGCCAAAACAATTGATTACGTATGTATAATGTTACGGTTGTGCATGCAGACGAGACACACACATGCCGAAGATGGCGTGGTGAATCCACACCCGGAGGAAGACGATGACGGGTCCATCTGGGGGAGAGACCAAAGACGTGTCGCCGACATGATTATCTCATTTGCATTCTGTTATGTTATATTTTGTTATGTGTACGCTTTATTACTCACACTGCTTTTCGTTATTCGCACTCTGCACCTATAAGATGTTGTGTTGTACTTTTTTCCATAGGTTTTGATGTACGGAATTTAGGGTTGCTCCCTAGTTTTTCTTCTCGTTCCCTCCTCCTTCCTCTCCCTCGCCACCACTGGCCCTCCCCCTAGTCGGACTCCTCTCCAAAATCGTATCAATTTGCTCTGACTTGACTCACCGCCCGCCATCCACTCGCCGTCGGTGCTCCACATCACGGGTCGTCCGTTTCCGCGCGATCCCGTCTCCGCTCGATTTCAAGAGATTCCATCCGCTTCCACGCGTTTTTCCGCCTCCGCACGAGTTCGCTACTTGTCGCGTCCCTGAGTCGCCTACCGCCAGCGTCCACTGCTCCACTCAAAGATCGGCTCGGCTCCAAGCGACGGCCCGCTGATCACGCGTGCAGAAGAGGCTTCCATCTGCCGATCCGCTCCCGCTTCGCATCTGCGCGTACAAGCGTCGTCCACTTCCAACTCCTGTGCACCCACAACTCCGTTAATCTGCTGCAGGAAGGTCGTCGACCCTCTGCTTCTGCTGTCCCCAGCCAGATCCGTCCATTCTCGGCCGAAATCCGACGTTTCCAGCCCCATGGCTCCCAACACTCGCTCCAGATACTGCCTCTGAAACCCTTAGTCGTTGTTTGGAGACACAAGAGCAACTCGTCGCCTCCATGCATGCCTCTCTCATTGCCCTCCACTCCAAGATCGACTCACTCCAAGCGTCAACCGCAGCCTCTGGATCTTGCTCGCCCGCGGACGGCGGCTCTCTCCTCGGCGTCAGGCAGCCACTAATTCCCACCGGGACCACTCCTCCACCCATTCTGGGTCGGTCCTCCCTCTCCTCGACATTGCCTCCTTTGTCGGCGTTGACCTGATGGGATGGATCGCGAAAACGGAACAATATTTCGGCATCAACTACACGTCGGAGCACGGCAAGGTGTCTACGGCTGTGGTTCGCTTGGACGGCTCGGCACTCCACTGTGCTCAGTGGCTCCGCCAATCCAACTCGTGCCTCTCCTAGCCCGAGCTCAAGCAGGAGATGATCCAGCGGTATGACACCGGCTACTTCGGCTCCTCCACTATCAAGCGTCTTTAGTGCGTCCATCAAATGCCGGCCTGGACGATTATTTTGATGAGTTTGTCGCGCTAGTCTCCCACTTCCCCGGGCTACCGCCTGATCATTACCTGGGCTTCTTCATCTAGGGTCTATTGTCACATATCTGTTGTCGTCTCCGCCTGCACCACCCCCACGCAATCTCTGATGCTAAGGACTTGTCACGTCTGGTGGAAGCCGACCTTTCCCGTCGGCCACCTGCTCCTATGGCCGACCACCATCAGCCTTAGCCGCCTTGGAGACCGCCAGCCTTGGCCGGCTCCTCCATCGCGACCACCGCCTTGAGGAAATAGGCCGGGCCACCTACCGGCCCCCCAGCGCTTCTTGAACAGTGATTACAATGAGCTTGGCATCAAGGGTCTCTGTTTTCAATGTCGCCAACCCTACTCCCCCAACCACGAGTGCTCCGTGAAGGAGTTTCACACCAGCATCGACGACATCGACTTTGAGGTTACCCTGACTGATTTTGAGGCCCTGGAGCTCTCAGCAGGAGATACACCTCTCGAACCCACCACGACTACGTTCCACTGCCTAGACTTATCATGAGTCTGGACGGGCGGGATCTCCGGCCAGCAGACCATGCATCTCTCAGGCACGTTGCGGGATCGCCCGATCATGGTGGACGGCGGCGCAAGTCACAACCTCATCTCTAAGCATCTGGTGCAACAACTTCGTCTTCCCTCGATTCCCTCTTTGGATGTTGCGGTTCGCCTGGGTGATGAGCGTCGCCGACCGACTCAGGGTCATTGCATTGTCATGCTTATCTTTGTGGGGTATTGTTCGGTGAATGCGGACTTCTACGCATTCAGCCTATGTGGTATCAGTGTCATTTCGGGGGTGGCTTGGCTTCGAACGCTCGGCGATGTACATGTCAATTGGACGACTATGACCATGCAGTTCCTCCACAGGGGTCAGCCATGTCGCCTCGATGGTGACATTGCTCTCCAGTCTCCCATGCACGATGCAGTGGACCACAGACGTCGGCCTCTCTGCGGGGTTGTGGGCCCTCTCGAGCCCGTCTGATGTGTCTTTCCCTTCCCCGACAGAGCACCAAGAGCTTTCTATTGCGCTCACCGACATCATCCAGACTCTGGCAGGATTGCCACCATCCCGGCCGACTGACTGCGCCATTTCCCTCCAGCCTAGGACCACAACATCTTCGACGCAGTCGTTCCGTTCTGACCATGGGCGAAAAGATGAGCTCGAGCCTCTGATGCAGGGGATGTTGATGGGGGGCCTCACCCATTCTTGTGCAAGCTTATTTTCTAGCCCGGTTCTTCTGGTCCGGAAGAAAGACGGCAGTTGGCGCCATACTACCCAGCCAAGCTACTTGATCGCCGCTACTCACGACCATCTTCAGGGGAACTCTGGCTCGCAGGAGGTCCTTGTTGTTGGGTCTGACCGTCTAAAGTCCAAAGCTACGTGGCTACCCCAAAATCATTTCTATCGTCAGTCCTCCGACTGTTGCCTTGGGGATAAGGCATATTTTTCAGACGGCGCATTGTTACGGTGGCGCATGCTGACGAGACACGCACACGCCGACGAGACACCGTGGCGAGTCAACACGCGGAGGAAGACGATGACGGATCTGTCTGGAGGAGGAGAGACCGAAAATGCGCCGCCGACATGATTATTTTTTTTTTGCATTATGTTATGTTATATTTTGTTATGTGTGTGTTTTATTATTCACATTGCTTTTCGTTATTCGAACCCCGCACCTACAAGGGGTTGTGTTGCACTCTTTTTTCATTAGGCTTGGATGTATGGAATTTAGGGTTGCTCCCTAGCTTTTTTTTTGTTCTTCTCTTTCCTCTCCCTCACCACCGTCGGCCCACACCCTTACCTGATTTATCTTTGGGATCGTATCATCCAACCTAATGTAAACTAGACCGAATTAGTCAAATTAAAAGACCACACAACTACAACTTCTCAAGATAAAAATACATGAAATTAAATTGGCAAACCAATTGAGTAAATAAAATGCAGGAAACGAACTAAAATGCTCACATAAATCAACTGTACACATAAAATAAAATCAAAAATCCACGGGAATTTAACTACATCAATTTAAATAGCAATTATGATCTGCAGTTTAGAATGATATATACAAATAACTATATTAGTGTTGTGTTATTTTACTTTACGAGTCTACTTTTTTATGCAAATAATTTGCATCCAAATGCAACTAGGATTGCAACATATGTTCATCTAAAAAAGTGCAATGCCTATACCACAATAAGGTATAAATAAATCCTTCAAACTTTACATGGACAACCATACAACCCAAACATCCACTTGCTATATGTAGCCACCAAGAATCAACATCTGGCATTTTACAATCAGACATCCACAAAGAACAAGACACGAGCAAGTAGTTTGGCACATGAAGAATGCAATTCATATAAGTTTGAAAAGCAACACTGTTTAAGAATGCAATTCATATTCAATCAAAACAAAAAAAAAACTACAATTACAATGCTTCCAACAACAATACAGCCCTTTAAACTATTGAATACCCCAACTAAAAGATGAAAAGTTCTTGTAAGTATAATTAGTTTAGAAACCCACGTACCTCTTCATCATTAGGCTGACAAACAGTCTCATCAAGTTCTCTCGTATTCTCAATCGTTCGAGGAATCTTCTTTGGAGGCAACTACAGTGGAAAAGAGGGGGAAAACAACAACAAAACTTGTCATTAAAAGGAAATAAGAAGGAAGAATGAGAGAAAAGAACAAAGAAACTTACTTCCTCGCCAAGCTCAAGAGCTCTACTCTCAGCTGCTTTACGAGCCATAAATTTCTTTCGCTTCTCGGTCTTCTTGTCATGTTTAAGCTTTGCATACACCTGACTACGCTTCTCTTTGTTTTTTATAAGTGAAGGAAGCAACCTCGGCTTTATCATCTCCTCATGATCCTCTCCATCACCATCCTCTCCACGATTCTTCCGCTTTCCAGCAATCATTTTGCCGCCTGCTTCTTGATTCGAGCCTCTTAAGAGCTTGATGGACAATTATCGTCCCACTTCATGAAACAATAAAGAAAGAGAACCTCAAATATTCTCCAAAATTTAGAAAATTCAGAATCAAACTAGGTACCTCAAGTTTTGCCAACACAACAAGTTCAACAAGCAAAATAATAACACGACCAATTACAGCTAGCAATTTCATCCTGACCTTTTAAACATAGTGATTCAGTCTATAAAATCAAAAACAAGATTGAAAAGGGAGCCACACGCACATTTCAAATTTTTGATCAACTGTAAATTTGTAATTAACAAACAAGTGATAAAAATGAATAAACTAATTCTTAAATAGGGAAATGAGAAGAAAAAATCAATTTTGATCATGAACAATCAGATAGTAATTTGCGTTGAGTTATGAGATGGCATACTCAAGAACCTTACTCCTATCCTACCGTAACTAGAATATGTTGCAGTGGCAGGTCGACTAGAGGTGAACACGCTAAATGCGATCCTAAATGCAATGTGTTATGATGTAAACGCAAGAGAATGTCCGCATTAAAATTAGCGGACATTCTCAAAATTGAGTATGTCCGCTAATTTTCTTCACATGAATTCTATTTAATTTGGGACAATTTTTTCTAAATTTTTTAAAACAAAATTAAGTATTATATATGTGGATTTTTTTTACAAATTTATGGATATAATCTTATATTTCATAAATTTAAACTAATTAAATAAAAATTTAAAAAATTTAAAAACATGTCAAACGGTCATTTTGGAATGGAGAATGGAGGTCTCGAGAGCTTTTCCAAAACGGAGGAAAAATCAAGTTTTAAACCGACCGTTTTAATTGTAGCAATTTGATGATTTCCAAACACCTATCTTTCGGTTCATTTAGAATGGAACGGAGTCAAAACGGGCTCCCAAACATAGCCTTATTCGCGAAGCAACCAAGACACAAATATTTTAAGCATGTGCGGTAGCATACAAAGTCCATTACTAACAGCAACGAACAATGACACGTTATAGGTAAGGTGTCAAATACACAACAATAGAAAATAAATCTTCAAATTCAACTTACACGTGCAGGTGGCAAAAAATGAAGGTTCATTGCAAGCATCCAAGGACGTTGCAATGTCGGGTGATGTCGAAAGAAGGAATCTGGACAAGTGTGGCCCCCGGTGGGGTTGTGGGGGAAGTCCTGAGTAAGAGGAAGTGGTTGATTTGTGGTGGAGTCCTCGATAGTGGGTAGGGAGGTGTTTGCGGAGACAGAAGTGTAGGAATGGGTTGGTTGTTGAAATAGGGAAAGGAGATATGGGGGTCGGTTATGAATGGAGGTAGCTGGGATGGCTTGATAAAGGGGTAGCGGGGTGGGATCGGCTGATCGGTTAAAGGGAAGGAGGAGGCAGACGGTTGTGGCCGGCTGGAGGAGGTTCTTCGTCGAGGGTAAAGCGGAGGAGTGGAATGATCGGCGGCTCTCGATCGAGGGGGGAGAGGGCAGAGGCACGGTGGTTTGGTTGTAGGGTAGGAGAATGGGTTTACATTGGAGTCGCATCAAGGGGGGCGGGATTCTTCTTCTGGCATCACCCCAGAGAAAATTACCGACGATTGCAAATAACAACTCAACCTTCGATGACCCCACTAATCGGCACGTGCACTATTTAAATTCAAAACAACATAAGGCACCAGAATCGCACAACTCATATCGTCCGGTCCGATCAGGTGTCAAATACAACTCAAAATAAAATAATACAACAAAACGACTCGGAACAACCATCCGAGCACAAATGTGGACTCAGATTGCCCAAACGGGTAGCGGTTCACCGCCTCCTGCGGAAATAAACCTGTGACGAGTGTGGAGGGCATCAACTCCCCGGGGATTGAAAGCACTCATCTTCGGTGAGTGAAGAGGATCGCACTCTTTGTGTAGCCACGAGGAGAGTCTCTCGAGCTCCTCTAAAGAAATCCATGCAGCAACATCTAGCTAGCGACTGCTCCAGCGGACAAGATAACGTACAATATCTCTCCCTCCTACGGTATAGAAGTCGTGACCAATGATTTGAAGTATGTCGCCGATACGAGTAAGTGGCTTTGATTATAATGTATCTTCAGATGACTGCTGGATTGGTAGAATTGTCGATGGTGCGAGATGACCCGCGGGGAACGACTCTTTGGGTGGAAGCAGGAAAGGACTAATAGGGGCCAAATGAGGTTGAGGCTTAGGTATGGGTGTGGAGAAAGGATCCACATATACGTGCTCCCCATATTAAGGAGCCGGATCTTCAACGTTGAATACTCGGTTGATACTCATACCATGAGGGATGTCAATTTCATAAGCATCCGTACCAATCCGACGCGCGACTGTATATGGGTTCATTTGGAGAGCGCTTAATTTCTTTGATGGTTCTTGCAAGACCGTCTCAGGTCGTATGTGAATCATCATTGGTTCTCCCGCCTTAAGGATTTGTTCCCTCTTGTGTTGATCTATTTGATCTTTATAGTAATCATTACTAGAAGCAATTTTCTTACAAACCGACTCATTAGTGCATACACATGCTAAATAAAGACTTCGCAGACTCACCCGGTTGGGAATGAAGAGGGAAATCAATCAAGTCAATAGGTTTTCTAGGTTTGTAACCTAATATGATATGATATGGACTCGGACCAGTGGTTCTATTGGTTGAACTGTTGTATGCAAACTCAGCTATGGGAAAAAAAATCTCATGTGGATAGACTATCGCCAACAAGACAACGCAAAAGGGTCCTTAGACTACGGTTGACAACCTCAATTTGTCCATCCGTCTGTGGGTGGTAGGCGGAGGAGAACTTCAAGATTGCATCAGTCTTCTTCCATAACGTCTTCCAAAAGTAACACATTAAACGAACGTCGCAGTCGAAGACTATGACAGTGGGCAATCCGTGATACTTGGATACTTCCCTAAAGAATAGTACAGCCACATGAGAGGCATCAACAGTCCTACAATAAGGAATAACGTGGGTCATCATAGAGAAACGGTCCACTACCACAAAAATCAAATCGAGCTTCCTCAGAGTGCGAGGGAGCCCGAGTACAAAATTCATACTAATATCGGTCCAGGGCCTCTGCGGGATGGGCAGTGGAGTGTATAATCTGGTTCGCTGAAGAGATACCTTCGCAGCATGACAGACTCGACAATGCCTAACAACCTGAATAACATTAACGTCCTTTTTCGGGACAGGCCAGAAGAAACGATCCTCAACTAACACAATCACTCTGTCACGCCCGAAGTGTCTCGCTGCTCCGCCAGTGTGCAACTCCCAGATGAGGAAATCTCGGGAGGGATGTCTGAGGAATGCACAGACGAGAGCCTGTGATAAGTACTCATCAGAGATCGTATAGCCCTCAGTAAGGTTAGGAGGGTCCCTCGATAGCGCAGCATAAATGTCCCCAAAACCTAGGCACTCTGAGTAATCATAAACTGGACGCTCAAAGCTCACAACTCGGGTGCTCATAGTGTGGAGGATACTGACTCGGCGACTCAAAGTGTTAGGCGGCTTGTCCTCAACACCTGGTTGGTGTTTGAGAACGTAATGATAAACCTACATATATTCCACTCATTTCGCATGACAGTGACCTAATTACTTTTACAAATCGAGATACCGCAGAGCCTAATGTTTAGGGGTGTGCGTGGTGCGGTTTTGGACTAAACCGCAACCGCACAGCAAGGGTGTGGTTTTGGCCCGAGTAAAACTGCACCGCACCGAAATTACCGGGTGCGATTTCGATTTGGTGCGATTTTTTGCTCTGCGGTTGCGGTTTCGGTGTGGTTTTTAGTATGCATTTTACATAACTACATTAGAAGTCAAAAAAGAAAAAGACACTTGAAAAGGAAAAAAAAATCTCATAGTATGTAATTAGGAAAAGAAACACTTGAAAAGAAACATGATTAATCCCATAATATGTGATTATTAAATTAATAAAACAATTAAATATACACTACATTAGTTACTTGATCTTTAATTGACATAAACGAAGTACTAATCAAGCATTCATCTAACTTCTCCTTTATGGTACACTGGTCAATTTAATGTGCTTTGTTATTTTTGTAAATGTCATATTTGATGTTATCATCTACTTTTTATCATCGATGAGTTTTGTAGCTCTCACTCTTGAAATTCAGATATTGTCTAAGATATTTTGTAGTACACTAGTTCATAGTTGTCATGAGTAATATATAAAAGAAAAAAAGTTGTAATATTATCATGAAATAACTAGTTATATTAGCATGAAATAACTAGTTATATTAGCATGAAATAACTAGTAGTATATATTGGAGAATGAGCAGTGAGCTTAGGTGCTAAGAGCTGAGTTACAGTCACAAATTTAGCTATTTGGGTTGTAATTATACGGTGTAATTCCCTAATTGGTATATTAATAATGTAAAATGTGATATATCACATATTTATAAAATTTCAAAGTACGCAAAATAATCAATGTGGTGCGGTGTTTGCGGTTTTTATGATTCGAAAACCACATTGCATCAAAACTATGCGGTGCGGTATAAAAATCGGTGTGGATTGTGCGGTGCAGTCGATTTTTGCAGATTGCGATTTTTTATGCTCACCCCTACAGCCTAACTGATGGTTAGAATACAAAATAAACTCCATATGCAAAAGATAATGATGTCAGTAGTGAAGCGCCTGCACGATGGCATAGAAATCTCAATCATAATAGAAATCTCAGTCATTCAGTTTCTCACTAAAGTAGGCGACTTGATGATCTTCCTACTAAGAACCGCACCAATTCCAACTCCCGATGCATCACAGGCCACCTTTAAGGCCTTGGAGATATCTGGTAAGCGTAAGACAGGAGCAGAAGATAGTATCTCCTTAATCTCCTCGAAGGCCCGCGTGACAGCCTGCGTCCACACAAAATCACCCCTACAGAGGCAACTCATAAAGGGGGCATAATAGAGTTAAAGCCTTGGACAAACCTCATATAGAAGGTGGCAAGTCCACAAAAGCTACGAATGTTCGATGGAACAGGCCACTCACGAATGGATTTGACCTTGTCAGGTTCAATTGAAATACCATAAGCAGAAACTATATATCCCAAAAAGTGAACATACGCGGACAAGAACGAACACTTCTTTAGATTGATGTAAAGATTCTCCGTCCGTAGGAGCTCAAATACAAGGAGAATATAGTGCAGGTGCTCGGTGCAACCTTGACTGTATATCAATATATCATCAAAATCTTACGTGCTAGGCGCGTAAGATAGTCCAAACGGCACAACTAACCACTTATATAAGTCGTCCTTCGTCTTGAAGTCTGTCTTCGACTCATCCTAATGGTACTTACTCACTACGAAGATCGATATTCGAAAAGATCTGGGCACCGGCCATCGAGTGTAGGAGGTCGTCAAAGCAGGGAATGGGAAAACGATACTTAACTGTGATTTTATTAATGACACGGCTATCAATGCACGTATGTCAGCTCCCGTCCTTCTTTGGAGTAAGAAGGGCCGATACGGCACAGGGGCTCAAACTCTCTCGTATGAATTTCTTCCGAAGTAGATCATCAACTTGCCATTTCAGCTCGGTGTGCTCAGTCAGATTGAATCGATAATGAGGTAAATTGGGCAAAGGTGCCCTTGGGACCAGATCGATCGCATGTTGGATGTCACTCAGTGGGGGACGCTCGTTAGGGAGCTCCTCAGGCATAATATCTACGTAGTCACCTAGTAACTGATGGACAAACATAACTCCTGCCTTCCAGCTCTCTCATGAAGTCACCCTTACTCAAGACATGTAGAGGCCTTGATGACCCCGCACTAAAAAATGACTCGACCCTTCCCTTAAAAATATGAAAGAAACTGTAACCTTATTTTAGAAATAAAAAATTGTAGAATAAAAATAATCTCAAAAAATAAAATAAAGACACCCTCTCTCACATAGTTCTGCCTCTCTTCCTTAGGTCATAACTATTTAAGTAGGTATAAAAGTTATATGAAAACTTTTGAGTGTTGTTATTTATATCACATGAATGGATATTTGTAACTCATTGATATTGTAGTCAACGGAATTATATTTGTACTCAAATCCAATATTCATACGCAGAGACATTATTTGTAGACCATTATATGAATAATTTTAAACAAATATAGAATGAACTCATAGAGAACATGTAAAAACTCTAAGCTCATACAGAACTATAATAACATGCAAGATCAACATCCATTTAAAATATTTTGTCAAAAAATATATATATTAACATTACAAAAAAGACATCATTTGTTCACAAAAAATTTATATTTCTCCCTTCAAAATCAACTCATCATTTGTAGGCTCATATATCTTATCTTCCCTCAGAATAATAATAACAAACCTCAAATTTCTGACTATATTTAGAGCCCACTCAATCAAATATTCTTTATTTTGATATTTTAAAGTAGTGCTAAAGTACATTACAACATCAAGCACAGCGTCTTTGGAAGATACTTCATTTTTCAACAATATCAACTCCTTTGACATCATCGTTGTTTAATTGAAGTATAAACACAAAGCTAACCACATCACAACGCTAAACATTTAGTTAGCATGCTACTATAACCCAAATACATGCAGAAATCACTACCTAAATGTTGAAATCACAAAGCTAATCATGGCCAGATATCCATTTTTACAATTTTGGGGGAATAATAATCTGCGTAAATGCATAAATCAATACCTTAGAGTGATTTTGCCGGTGTGGTTGCAGAAATGAAGCCGGGAATGACAACAAATCAGGCGAGTTCACCGGTGACTTGGAAGAAATGAGGACAAACGACAAATTCCCTGGAGATGTTGCAGAAATGAAGCTCTAGTAAAGAAAGGACATTGAAATCGATGGGGAAGGAGGAGGCTGGGCCGACGGGTAGTGCTTACCGGCGAGTTCAATGGAGAGCTTGCAGAAATGCAGTGTTGGTGAACAAAACAAGTTGAAATAGATGGGAAGGAGGAGGTCAGGCCGACAGGCAGCGCTCTCCGGCGAGTTAAAGCGACGACTTCCAGGAAGATGTTGCAGAAATGAAGCTCTGGTGAAGAGAGGATAATGAAATCGATGGGGAAGGAGTTTAGGCTAACGGATAGTGCTTACCAGCGAGATCGCTGGAGAGCTTGCAGAAATGCGGCGAGTTTTCCGGACAGAAATCTGACAGAGGGAGCTCGAGCAGGGGAATGTACGCGAGTAGCCTAGGGTTTCGTCGTGAGTGCGGGAACGGGCGCTCGGATGTAACACGGTTTAACATATAATTAAAAATTTAATTGGATATTCTTTTTTTAGTGATAATCCTTTAAAAAATATAGCAAACCATCTTATACTATTAATAAAATATTGTTATTAGCAAACCATCTATTTTGAATATTGATATTAGCAATTTTTTAATTAGCAAATCATCAAAAAAATTAAAAAGAATTCTAGCATTTTTGAAGTATTTACAAGCATTATTTTCATTGTCCCAAAAATATATTTTTCATAACGTCAAAACATTACACCCCTTTTTCATTACGATAACATTAAAACTCTTCTCCATTCAGAAGAAGTGTTGTATTTCATGCATAAAGTTCATTCAGAATGTTATCAAAATGGAGTAAATATTAAAAATAATGAAATATTAGTTTAAGACTCGCCTTACTTTCTCTAGCATTGAAAACGTGGAGCGCAGGTGCTCTCTCATGAACTTGAAATTGGATGATGATATGTTCTCTAAGGATAATAGATTTTAGGTAGTGGACATTCATCTTTCATGTATAGCCCGACAAAGTGATTGTTATTAATAAATCTGATAAAGATTATTTTATGCATCGATGGAACCGGTGAATCCAATGAGAAGAAAGTTATACTTTGAGACTTTGATATTAGAACAACTTCAACATTGTAGCATCATGATATAATCAAACTCATGTCTGGCATAGACATCTACTTTTCTAATGGTGCGGGTACGGTAAAATAATGTAGGGAATGAAATAATTCTTTACACCTTGAGTTGCCCAAAATATGACCATAGAGAAGGTCTTTCTTACTAATCTCACTAGCAATATCTCTTCTTACTTTAATCCATCCTTCTGAAAAGTTCAAAGCTTTGATAATAACATGATATCCACAATATCCATCGGAGGGCGCATTGAAAACATCTACCATATTAGTTGTTTTTTTGTGGTCTTCCTTAAATTCTTTTTGACTCATGCCTTTTTACATTGATTTTCACGATAAAATCCCGCTCTGTCGCAACTCAACATTACACGTGGTTTAGCTCTAGCGCCGCACAATATATCAGACCCCTTTATAGTGATTGCAAAACTAAGACCTCTGGCCACATTCCGCACCGAAACAACTAACTCATCTCGGGATGAAAAATGGTACCAGTTTGGAAGTGATTTCCAAAATTTACTTGTAAACTAATAACATGTGCAATGTCTACTTAGGGACCAACTAAGCTACAACATTTAAAAAAAAGAATAACAATATACCTTAACTCGATAAATTTTACGCATTCTACCTCATCCGCCATGATATTTTGTATGACATTCTCAAATAACTCAGACACTATGTTTAATAACTCGTTATATTAGGCATAGATGACAGAATAACTCAATGCAACTCAAACAAACTCAATGCTTTGTTAAAAAATTTCATTCAGTTGTCAAATTGAGAGGTAATCGTAATACTAGAGTTAAAACATTTGAAATGAATCTACAATTTGAGTTCTTCTGCTGGTATGGTGTTTTTCAGAGATGTGCCAAGATGAATGTAGTGAATCAGTGAATCTAAAGTTAATTCGCTCCACTAAATCAGGGTGCATGGTGTAAATTTCTGAGTTCTTTCACTGAATCTTCACACCACCTCAAGATGAGCATGGTGTAAATTTCTGAAAGGGCAAAACTTGCAAAGCCTACCTAGGGAATGGTGTAAATTTCTGAAGTTTCTTTGTCACCATGAAAGGATTTACGGCATGAGATATGAGTAGATGTGGTACATCATGAAAGGATTAAGGGCATGAGAAATCAGTACAAACCTTTGATCAAAAGACTGTAGGGGATGAAATGAAAACCCTAGGCCGAAAGGGGGAGCCGATCTTCCTCTGGGCTATCGAAGGAGGAGGCCAAGTTAGTCGATCTCGCCGGTGGTGCCTGGAGGGTAGGAAACGAACGCCAAGTCGGGGAGAGGCTATTCTGTCGGCCTTGTTCGCCAAAATCGAGAGCAGCTATCGAAGGAGGAGGCGGAATACCTTGATTCGCGACTGGCGAGAGGGGGAAATGGGGGATTTGCTGATCGAGGGAGCCGATGTGTCGAGTAAATGACCTAAAAAAATTGAACCAGTTTTTTTTAGATTTGCTAATAGCCAATCAATATTTGTTAATAACAACGTTCAAAAAAAATATCAAACTCATAATAAACGGCACCAATGATATAAATCTTCTCATAGGTCTCTGATGGTCGGTAAGAAGGAAATGCAAAAGAAATCCGAAAGTAGTTACAATGTGAAAGTCAGGGATTAGTACAGTTCATGGGATTTGGAGCGACCGTTTTGGTTCTGGGAATAAATAAATGGTGATGTTACTAGTAAATTTAATTTGACTTCTAACAAACTCAAATTTTATCCAAATTTTATTGTTTTTCATCATTTTGAAAGACTCAATTATGCTGTTAGCAAATCCAAGTCCAAATTCATTTCCACCATCTTCATTATTCTCTCTCGCAACTCCCATCTCTCATGTTGGTGACTCAAAAAGGAAAAGTAAATAATTTGTTTTAAACTTAATTAAAATTTGTAAAGTTAATTAATATTTTATTTGATAAACTTAATTAATATTTTATTTAGTAAACTTAATTAATACTTTATTCGGTAACCCTAATTATTTTTCACCGCAATTGCGGTTGACGCGGCGGCGGTGATGGCAGTTTCGATGCGGTGACGGCGATTACGGTTTCAGTGCGGCGACGTCGATGACAGTTTCGGTGAGGCAGCAGCGATGGCGATTGGTGCGGCAGTGACAATGGTGGTTGGCGGGGGCGACGGTGATGACAATTGGCGCGGTGGTGGCGATGGCGGTTGGCGGGGCGGCGGTGATGGCAGTTGGCGCGGCTGCGGCGATGGCGGTTGGCGCGACGATGGTGATGACGGTTGGCGCGGTGATGGCGGTTTCAATGCGGTGATGGCGGTTTCGGTGTAGTGATGTCGATGACGGTTGATGCGGAGGCGGTGATGACGATTTTGATGCGGCGGCCTCTGAGGAGATCACATCAGTAATACTATCATATGTATCAGTTTATATTGAATGAATGCATGTCCTTAAATTAAAATTTAAGTTTAAATTTTATTTTATATGATGATTTGCTAGTAAAAAAAGATTTTCAAATAGTCATTTTCAAATTTGAAAATTTGTTAATAATAATGATTTGTTAGAAATCAAATCGAATTTGCTAATAAGAACACCTTAAATAAATCATTTTAGCGATTTGGTTCAAAGGAAATGGGCATGATTTGGACCGGAGGTTTTGGTCTTGGAAATAAATAAAGGTGATTGTTAACCCCAACCCGTTATTGGCTAGTCGCACCCCAAAATCTTTTAATTTTTCGCACATTTTCGAAATATGTCTGTACATGCAATTTCAGGAAAAGTGTTCAACACGAAATTTGTAGATCTCGACGAGATCTACAACTTTCGTGTTGAACACTTCTCCTGAAATTGCATGTACAAGACGTATTTCTTAAAGACGCAAAACCTGACATATTTCCAATGTACGTCTTGTACATACATTTTTAGGAAAAGTGATCAACACGAAAGGTGTAGATCTCGACGAGATCTACAACTTTCGTGTTGAGCACTTTTCCTAATATTGCATGTACAAGCCGTATTTCAAAAAAGTGCGAAAAATAGTGAGACTTTGAGGTACGACTAGCCATTAACGGATTAAAATCATTTCAGCGGTTATGTTCAAAGGAAATATGCGTGGAAATGATTTTGGTTAAAATCATGGTTTTGATGCGCTGCTTTGCCCATTTCTTATCTCGCGGGTTAGGTTTTCAGAGGAGTTTTGCAGGGACGAGCCTCGCGATCTTCTTCACCACCAGCCTGGCGATCTTCTTCCTCCAGAAGTCCAGCAATTTCGTCGGCGGTGAGTTCTCGAGACCCCCCATTTCCCCAGCAATCTGTTATTTTTTTATTTTTTTTTGTTTCTCTCTGTTGGAGTTCGATTCTACAATATGTAATTATGTGTTGTGAAGATCCAAAACTATGCTTGATTTATGCATAATTGTAATGTGAGTTTTATTTATAATTTATATACTATTTAAGATGTTGACTTATCCACTATAAAACTTGACATATTTATTTTAAATTAATTTCGACTCACTCACTTTTGTTTTGAATTGATGTAAGTAATATGATTCCGCAGAATTGAGAGATAGATTAATTAAAGAATATATTATGAAATGCGGATATCTTATAACACTCGGTGAAAGTCATGGATGTGCTAGGTGCCAATGATAGCGCCGGCCCGCCACCGTTGGAAGACACGACGCCCGTGCACAATCTTCGCCCCAACACAAGGAAGTCCTACCGCGACATGCTCCGCTACAACACTTGAGTCCGATCGACCAAAATGTTAGGCGGTCACGGACATTCGATTTCATTTAATTTACTGCATTTATTTTGAGTCTAAAACATTTGAATGGCTTGGATGAGATCGTGGATTTGTGTGGTTGGGAGTGCTCCTCATGTGGAGTATATATACTCTCCTCCACATCCTAAAAACCTAATTTTATTGAGTTTTATTTTGGGCAATAGCAGCCTCCCTCTCTCCCGTGACAGGAGCCGATCTCTTCCCATCGGAGCGATTCCGATCGGAACCGTCCGGTGCGACGCCGGCGGCCGCTCCTCTCGTTCCTCCCTCCGGCGAAGTGCAGCCCGTTGTTCGCCACCTCTCCGACCGCAAGGCGACCGCCCTCCTGCCCTCCGGCCGCCCGTGACCCCATCGCCGGCGCCGGTTAGCAATAGCCGATCGGCTAGGTCCGACCCGGAGCGATCGGCTACGCTCGGCAAGGCTTCCGACCGGCCACTTCGTCGTCCGCTGCTCACCCGCTTGGGTCAGATCTCGCCGCCCTCTTTGGCTCCGGATTCCATCCGGATTGGGGTAACGCGTTTCTCATCTCCACCTCGTGTGATTCGTCTTTACTTTCGTGAATTTTTGTGGTTGTGATAGAGTCGTGTGTGGTCGGAAATAGCGGATAAATCGGAACGTTGAAAGTGCGACGCTCGTCTCCAACCCCTTTGATCGGAGAGGGGTCAACGCCGGCGACTAGTCGCTTGTTGGAGTTGGTATTCACCGGCTCGGGATCTCCACTCCAAAATTGCGTTCTCCGCAAGTCCCTTGCGTAGGATCGGAGTGTGCATGCGTTATAATAAATTTCGTTCTAATTCGGAGACGGTGACGTTAGGTCTCGCTTGTCAGATTTTGAGTTTTGTCTAAAATTAACGCGCGTGTTGGATAATTGTGTGCGAGTGGTACTTTAACTGCATCAATTGGTATCAGACTTCGTCGCAAATATTTCTTAATCTTTGCCGGTCCTCCATCGTCTCGTCCCTTATTTTATGCACACACGCTCAGGGAACGACTATCCCGCGACTTCATCCGCGTCCAATAATATGGGCGACAATCCGGATAATCGTGAGGTTACGCAGGCACAACTTGCGGCCGTCCAACGTACTCTCACCGAGCAAATCGCTCACCTCACCACGGCCTTTACCAACCTCACACAAACAATCCAAAATGGGTTGCCACCGCCACACCCACCTAATCAAGCCCCACGTACTCCTCCACCACGCCCGCAACGTCACTACAATGACTTTGGCGCCAACGACCACACCGACGCTTGGCACAACGACCTCACCCGCAAAATCAAAATCGATGCCCCGACGTTTGACGGTCACGGCGACCCCACAAAATTTAACGACTGGCTCATGAAAATCGAATGTTATTTTGAGTGGCACAACTTGGATGACCACCAAAAGGTCGTCGTCGCTCGTATGAAATTAGAAGGCCGCGCACAAGTGTTTTGGCTCAATGAAGAGCGTCGGGTTGGGGGGATCCCCCACACATGGCCCCAAATGCGCAATATCCTCACTAATCATTTCGTCCCCGCCTACCACCGCACGAACATGTTCGACGAATTCACTTCTTTACGCCAAGGCACTAAATCGGTGACTGAATATATGGCCGAATTACATGAATTAATGATCCGTTGTCAAATTGAAGAGATGCCCGAGCTTACGGTATCACGTTTCCGTAAGGGTCTTCGGTCGGAGATCCAAAGTCAAATTCGGCGCTATGATCACCATGATCTGGATTCCGCCATGAATGCCGCTCTTGACATTGAACAACATCTCTCCATGACCACGACTCCGCGAACGACTTCCTTCAAAGGCTTTTTCCATTCCAAATTCACTTCTACGCACTATAATAATTCAAAAGGGAAAGGTCTCTCCCAAGACACTCCCAAATCCGTCATCATCACCGCTAGGAAAGCTCATGACACATCGGGCGACCGCATCCCCATAGGCAAAACTAGCAAGGAGCATGTCACTTGTTATGCGTGCAATCAATTGGGCCACTACGCGGTTGAATGCCCCACTCGCCGCAAGTTAGTCACCTTGATCGAACCCTCGGCCGATACCGACGATCTCATCTATGAGGAACATAGTGACGTCGACGAGTCGGACATTCCTAGTGACATGGAAGAGGAGTTTCCCGCCCACAACCTCTCGGTCATGCGTTGTATTTTGACAACCCCGCGTACTACCCATGATTGGAAGCGCTCAAGCATTTTTTCCTTGTACTTTAAAAGCGGTGAAAAATCTTGCAAACTTATCATCGATAGCGGGAGTTGCATGAATGTGGTTTCCGAAGCCGCTATTCTCCGCATGAAGCTAACTACCGAACCACACCCCACTCCTTACCAAGTTGCTTGGGTCGATAAAACTTCTATCCCAGTCACCAAACGTTGTCTTGTCCCCCTAGTTATCAAGGACTATGTTGACCAAGTATGGTGCGATGTTATTTCCATGAATGCGTGTCATATCCTCCTTGGCCGCCCTTGGCTTTACGATTATAACGTCACCCACTTTGGTCGCGCGAATACGTATGAATTTAAATTCAAAGATCAAAAAATCACCTTACGACCGACCGCACCTAAGGATCTCAAGACTTCTGACACCTCCCTCCCCGCGGTCAAACATACTTTAAGCTTGATCAACCCAAAAAAATTCGAACGCGATAGTTTTTCCGGTGGTATGCTCTATGCCTTGGTCTTGCTTCAGGCTCATGGCGCACTCCCCCACACCACCTCTTTGCCCACCGACGTTTTCGCACTGCTTGAGGATTTTAAGGACATTCACCCCGATGAACTTCCCTCCGTATTGCCTCCCCTTCGGGATATCCAACATGCAATCGACCTCATTCCGGGCTCTACCCTTCCAAACCTACCCCACTATCGTCTAAACCCTAGTGCGCATGAGGAACTCCAAACCCAAATTTCGGATCTACTCTCCAAGGGTCTCATCCGACACAGTTTAAGTCCATGTGCGGTTCCGGCACTTCTAGCCCCGAAGAAAGATGGATCGTGGCGCATGTGCGTCGATAGTAGAGCCATTAACAAAATTACAATTAAGTACCGATTTCTAATCCCCCGTTTGGATGATTTGTTGGACATGCTAAGTGGTGCCACTATTTTCTCTAAAATTGATCTAAGAAGTGGGTACCATCAAATTCGGATTAGAGAGGGGGATGAGTGGAAAACGGCGTTTAAGTCTAAAGATGGCTTGTACGAGTGGCTCGTCATGCCGTTTGGGCTCTCCAACGCCCCAAGCACATTCTCGCGCATGATGACACAACTCTTTCAACCCTTTATGGGAAAATTTTTGGTGATTTACTTTGACGATCTATTGATATATAGCATGTCCCCACATGATCACATTCACCACTTGCGACAAAACTTTGAAGTTCTCCGTAAGGAAACGCTCTTTATTAATCTAAAAAAGTGTCACTTTATGGACTCCTCCGTTTCTTTCTTAGGCTATATCGTGAGCGCGGCTGGCATTAAGGTTGATCCCGTCAAGGTTCAAGCGATCTTAGATTGGCCGGAACCCAAATCAATTCGTGATGTTCGAAGTTTTCATGGCTTGGCAACCTTTTACCGACGTTTTATTCGCGATTTTAGTACAATCATGGCTCCCATAACGGAATGCATGAAACAAGGTGACTTCAAATGGTCTAAATCCGCCTCTTTCGCCTTCACACGAATAAAAAAATTCATGACCGAGGCACCGGTTCTCCGATTACCGAATTTTGATAAGATTTTTGAGGTCTCTTGTGGCGCCTCCGGTGCGGGTATAGGTGGTGTTTTAAGCCAAGAGGGCCACCCGATTGGATTTTTTAGTGAAAAATTAAGTGGCCCTAAACTCAACTACTCCAATTATGAACGCGAGTTTTATGCTCTAATCCAAAGTCTACGACACTGGCGACACTACCTCTTGCCCAAGGAATTCATCCTTCTATCGGATCACGAAGCTTTACGCTATATCAATTCTCAACACAAGCTTAGCCCGCGACAAGCAAAATGGGTCTCTTTCCTACAGGAATACACGTTCGTAATCAAACATTGCAAGGGCAAACATAACCTTGTCGTTGATGCTCTAAGCCGCGTTAACTTACTTATCTCCACTTTGGACGTTAAGGTCATCGGATTCGAACGTGTGAAACGTGAGTATGCGGAATGCAAGGATTTCAAGCAAATTTTTTTGGCCCTCCAAGAGAACTCACCTCACACTATTTCGGAATACCATATTCGTGACGGTTATTTATTTAAGGGCTCTAAGTTGTGCATTCCGGACTCCTCCCTCCGCCTATTCATTATTTGGGAAATGCATGAGGGTGGGTTGGGTGGTCATTTTGGGCGCGATAAAACCATCACGTTAGTAGACGACAAGTTCTTTTGGCCCGGTCTAAAAAAATGGTTAACCAAGTTGTGCGTAGTTGTCGGACATGCCAACTCGCTAAAGGCATCAAACACAACACGGGTTTATATACGCCGCTCCTCATTCCCTCCACGCCATGGGACGACGTTAGTATGGACTTTATTTTAGGCCTTCCACTCACACAACGCAAATGCGACTCCATACTCGTGGTCGTTGATCGCTTCTCTAAAATGGCGTATTTTATCTCTTGCAACCGCACAAACGATGCCTCTCACATCGCCAAACTCTATTTTAAGGAGGTTGTTAGTCACCGCGGGCTACCCAAGACTATTGTCTCGGATAGAGATGTTAAATTCACCTCTTATTTTTGAAAAACACTATGGATGTTGGTTGGCACAAAACTCCTTTTCTCCGCGGCATACCATCCCCAAACGGATGGGCAAACCGAGGTGGTCAACCGGAGCTTGGGCAATTTACTCCGTTGCTTAGTTAGTGATCACAAGGGCACTTGGGATCTCATCCTACCCCAAGCCCAACTTGCTTATATTAACTCCAAAAATCGCTCCACGAGTCTTTCACCGAATGAAATTGTGCATGGTTACAACGCACGCGTGCCTATTGACTTGATTCCGCTACCACCGGCGTATAAATCAAACCAATTTGCCAACGACTTCGCTCACCATTTACATGCGTTGCACAACGAGATCCGCCTCCGATTATCCACTACGTATGACGCTTACCGATCTCATGCGAATGTGCACAAGCGGGCTCACACGTTTGTTGTTGGAGATTTAGTACTTGTGAAATTAATTCCTGAACGGTTACCTACGGGTTCCATAAAGAAGCTAGCCAACCGGCGTGCCGGCCCTTTTAAGATTTTAAAAAGGTTGGGTGACAATGCGTACGTACTCGACTTACCTTCCGATTGGGGCATACACCCCGTGTTTAATGTTTCCGACCTTACACTATTCCATGAAACACCACAGGAATTACATCCCTTCTCTTCTTCTTCTCCACACGACCATTCTCTTGGGTTTGGGAGCGACCCCATTTACCCACATCTGCCACCCGGGGAGCTACCGTCCTCACCGTCTAGTGGGCCGCCCGCTGTTATTTTGCCTGCTACTAATGTTTTCTCCAGGTTTCCGAAGATTGCATTTGTTCCCGCTCAGATTTTAGATGCTGAAGTTATTGCTTCCCCTGACGGAGACGTGCACCGCTACTTAGTTCGTTGGAAGGACCGCCCCGATTGTGACGCCACTTGGGTGACCGCCAACGAGATGGAGCGTCTTGACGAGGACATGCTGCACCGTTACCGCTTACACCACTCACCGGTGACGAGTGGTTTCGAGCGGGGGAGGATTGATAGCGCCGGCCCGCCACCGTTGGAAGACACGACGCCCGTGCACAATCTTCGCCCCAACACAAGGAAGTCCTACCGCGACATGCTCCGCTACAACACTTGAGTCCGATCGACCAAAATGTTAGGCGGTCACGGACATTCGATTTCATTTAATTTACTGCATTTATTTTGAGTCTAAAACATTTGAATGACTTGGATGAGATCGTGGATTTGTGTGGTTGGGAGTGCTCCTCATGTGGAGTATATATACTCTCCTCCACATCCTAAAAACCTAATTTTATTGAGTTTTATTTTGGGCAATAGCAGCCTCCCTCTCTCCCGTGACAGGAGCCGATCTCTTCCCATCGGAGCGATTCCGATCGGAACCGTCCGGTGCGACGCCGGCGGCCGCGCCTCTCGTTCCTCCCTCCGGCGAAGTGCAGCCCGTTGTTCGCCACCTCTCCGACCGCAAGGCGACCGCCCTCCTGCCCTCCGGCCGCCCGTGACCCCATCGCCGGCGCCGGTTAGCAATAGCTGATCGGCTAGGTCCGACCCGGAGCGATCTGCTACGCTCGGCAAGGCTTCCGACCGGCCACTTCGTCGTCCGCTGCTCACCCGCTTGGGTCAGATCTCGCCGCCCTCTTTGGCTCCGGATTCCATCCGGATTGGGGTAACGCGTTTCTCATCTCCACCTCGTGTGATTCGTCTTTACTTTCGTGAATTTTTGTGGTTGTGATAGAGTCGTGTGTGGTCGGAAATAGCGGATAAATCGGAACGTTGAAAGTGCGACGCTCGTCTCCAACCCCTTTGATCGGAGAGGGGTCAACGCCGGCGACTAGTCGCTTGTTGGAGTTGGTATTCACCGGCTCGGGATCTCCACTCCAAAATTGCGTTCTCCGCAAGTCCCTTGCGTAGGATCGGAGTGTGCATGCGTTATAATAAATTTCGTTCTAATTCGGAGACGGTGACGTTAGGTCTCGCTTGTCAGATTTTGAGTTTTGTCTAAAATTAACACGCGTGTTGGATAATTGTGTGCGAGTGGTACTTTAACTGCATCAGCCAATCAATTAAAGTTTGACACGTTCATGATTCTACCAGAGCGCATCAGGGCGACGTGGCTTCACGTGCAATTCTATGACTTATGAGAGCATGAAAATGACTTGAACATTTTAAAATTCTTGTTTTTTTTATTTTCAGGTAGATTACTTGAACATTTTGTTGTTGATGGAACATTTTGTTGTTGATGGAACATTTTGTTGTTAGTGGAATGTAAAATATTATTAAGTTTCAAACTTTGTGTAGTCGTTAAGTCTGCAATTTTTAAATTTCTAAATAGAATTTTTAATTTTCTGCAATTCTTGTGAATGAATTTCACGATGTATCCGAATAACAGAATTATCACATTCAAATTTTTACAGCTCAAAATCTTCTTGCAGCCGACCATCATAATTGGAATTCAGTAAAATCAAAATCTATTGACCTTTTGTTTTACTAAATTCCAATTATTTAAAATCAAAACCTTTGATCCGAACAGACCCTAAGAAAACTCACATCACAACGTTTGTATGTTCTATGTTCTACTATGAAAACGTATTATCATTTAAATATTTTCTCTATTGATTTATTTTTCATCTTTTGAAAATAATTTTTTATAATAAGAGCAATACGGAGAAAATCAATATTTTAACTCACAACAGAAAAGAATAGCTAAAGTAATTGAGCTGGAGACTCTTCTGGGAGAAAAGTTGCAGTGTCTTTGTTGAAATAAAAAATTTGATTTCTGTGAAATTTATCTTTTGGGAAGTGGTGATCGCACACCTACTTCTCTCCTGCAAGACAAATAATAAAGGAAAAGAAAAGGGAACTGACACAATAGCTCGGCGTGGAGGTCTCACCACACACCCGGAAGATCTTAGAGAGCTTCCTCTCCTTAGTCAAGTGCCGAGCTAAGACAACCTCAGAAAGCGCTAGAAGACTGGGGGACAAGTTAGCATGCCTTTTGAGGTACCCCTTGGGTCCTATTTATAGACTTCTGAAAACGTCTTGCAAATAGTCAACCTCTGTTGTTCCAAACAGCTATGTGCAGCCCAGGTTGGCCTGCCAACAGCGTAACTCCGCTGTTGGGAAAGGCTATGGGCAAGCCAGCGGGGGCAAAATGGTAAAAAACATCATAGATGACTGGGCGAGTAGTCCCTGAGACCTCTACTCGCCTGGGGCGGCGAGTGCTCGGTGGACCTGACACTCGCTGCCTTTCCCTGGACTTCGGCGAGTACGGGCCCGGCTGGCCCTATTCGTCTGCCATTTGTCGGGCTCGCCTGGGGCGAGTGCGAGTCTTCCGGCTGCACTCGCCCCTGGTAATTCCACCTCGCTTGGGCGAGTCGGGGGCTACCGAGCTCTGCCCCCAGGGTGCTCTCCCCGGACTTGGACTGCTCGATCCGGCCGGTCTGGCTCCTGGCAACCCTACTCGCTGGATACGGAGTTGTACATCCCCGCTCTTTTTGAGCTTGACAAAGCTCGAAAAGAATCATCCAACCCCAAGTGTTTGGCGAGTGCGGCAGGACCCAGAGAAAATCCTTCAGTGGGGTCCACCTGCGGCTATATATATACGTCTGCGTACCTGAGTGACTTTTGTCATTTCCTTCGCTCAAAAACTGCCGAGATGCTCATCCCCAAAGAGATCCAAGAAAGCCTTGCCCGAGCTTGCGAGGTTTCCTCTGCTCGCGTTGTCAACTTGATCGTGGTTCCTCATAGCGTCCCGCGGAGCGGTTCAGCTGAACCCAATCCTGCTAAGAGGGCGAAACCATTTTCCGAAGCGGCCAAGCCTATCTTTCATGACTTGAAATATACCCTGGAGTGCGCGGCCGATTCCTTTACTCTGCCTTCCCCTGAGAAGGAGAAAAAGACCGTCAACCTTTGCGTCGACCCGGACAGCCAACAGGATGATGACGAGGCCTCCACACCGCTAGTCAAGACCCCCCTCGGCGACTCGCGGCTTAAAACTCTGGAGAATCGCCCGCGAGACCCGTCACCCCTCTTTGGGATCCTGGGGTTGGACTCGCAGAGGCCGAATTTGCCAGCTCGCACCCCCTCCCCTCAGCAACTTCCTGTCGTGACTGCGTGTGAGGCGTTGAAGCCATCTCCGTGTCAGGCTTCAACCTCCTCCCGCCAAAAACACACCGTCCAGGCCGCGGCAAGAATTTGAGCCTGCCCCCACCCCGCACTTTCTTTGGGGCGCCGAGCTCGTCAGGTAAGTTGACCTTTAACAACTTCTATCTCGTGATTTTTCTGGGGTACTCGCCTTTCATGCTGATATTTAACTTAAATGCTTTTGCAGCTCTTCCCAGTCAGTCTGAGGTTGCTGGTTCTTTGGATTCGACCCGTTACTCGTCTCTCCCTTCTCCAAGCTCGCTTGACTCCTTCCTGGACTCCGAGGTGGAGAACGACGAGCTGACGAGGTGGGGGATCGGGCTCTTCAAGAAGCTGGTATGCGGGCTGCGCAAGGTGCAGGAAGACAACGAGGCGCTGCAGCGCGACTACGTTAGGCTCTCTGACGAGGTGAGGGGCATCCCTGCAGGCGAGGAGATGTCCCCTTCTCGGCTCTTGGACGAGATCAATGAGAGCCTCCAGATCGCCCAGAGGAACTTGGGGAGGATTCGCGAGCTCCGCAACTCGCAACGACCTGTGGGGAAGGAGACGCGAGGTCGTGGTAGATACAAACAGCTCCATTAGTAAGCCAACCGGCACTCGCCTCTTGCCCCCTCAGCTCGCGTATATTGAACTTGTCCTTTTTTCTTCTTCTGCATTTGATTTTTTTGAACTATATTCTCCCCCTGGTCTGTAATAACTTAGAATATTTTTTTAGATTTCAATGTTTGCTATTTGAATATACTGCCTTTTAGGTTCAACTCGACATGTGATGGGACAGGTCACAGAAGTCGGCGAGCTGGGGTTAGCGAGCTGGGCCAGGCGAGCTAAACTGATCGATCAGCTCGACCTTGGATTTCTTTTTCTATAAATAGGCCCCCTCACCAATGCCGGTCCACCGCCTTTATTGCTTTCATACCCCCCCCCCCCCCCCCCGCTTTCTCTCCTACCCGTACTCGCGCCTTAACCATCCTGTGAGCATGGGCAAGACAAACCCCGATGCCGACGGTCGCTCCAAATGCGCTCAACAATTCACCAATTACTGTTTCTTTGAGGGGAATATAACCGAGGGGGAGTTCGCGGACTTCCTTACCGACTACGTGTCGCCTAGCTTTGAGGCGCGCCGGCCCAGAACGGGCGAGTCCATCAACACGTTTTACCCGGACGAGCTTGCCTTCCCCATCTCGTATTTCGAGGTGGGGTTGCGCCTAACGCTCTGGCTAGAAGTCCACCAGATTCTGAAGTACTATGGCGCGGTGCCTGCGCAGCTCAACTCGAACGTCATCGTCATGATGATGGCGTTCGCGTACTTCCTCCACAGGGAACGAATAGAGTTCGACCTGACTGTCTTCAGGAAACTCTTCACCTAAAATACGACTCCAGATGACATCGCCTACTTCGGGGGCTCGTTCATCAAAGTTTGCGAGATCACGAACAAGCACCACAACTGGATGACCAAGATTGTCTTCATCAAGGGCGATCTCGGCAACGTCCCCTACTCGCCCATGCAGAAGGGCGAGGAGGTGTACCGACCCCCTGCCGTGTCCGGCAACGACGCTGAGCTCCACAAATTCTTCCACCACAAAGACTTCGAGGTCGCCTTCCTCCGAAGGGGCCTCAACTTGCTCCTCTTCGTCCTTCCCGGCGAAGGTATTTCTCACACTTTTTCCTCTTGCCCAGCTCGCTGAATCAATAGAATTTTTCTGACTAAATATTTTCATGCAGGGGAGCGAATGATTCCCGAGAACCCGCCCTTTGCGGACTCAGGACTATTCCCTGACCTGCTAGCATACAATAGGGCGGCCGCAGCTCCTTGCCGAGATGAGCTGACATCATCCAAGCAAGAAGCGACCTGATCCTGCGGGGTCCAGCTCGCCTCGCCGCCAACCGCCATAAAAAAAGATGAAAAAGGTTGTGGTGGTCCCCCGGGCGAGACAGCAACAACAACAACAAAAGCCAAAGTACATGAGCTCGCTTGAGGCCACGCCGGATGGGTCGCCGGAGAGCTCGCTGAAGGAGACTTCGGCCAAAGAGTAGGGGTGGTGAGTCCTCCGCTCCCCCTGCTGTTAAGAAGACTGCAGTCCGCGAGCCGAGCCCGCCGAAGAGCCACCCCCTCTTCGGTTTCAGGGGAAGGTGGAAGGACTTGACCGACGAGCCTATGATCCAATGGGACGAGCTGACTCATCAGATCTCCATCTCCACCCTCCAGCCTTCCTGGACTGACCGCCAGCTCTCCACCGATCACGCCTATGCGCTCGGCTTCATCCTCTATGGGCGCGAGGATGCCTAGGCCTATTAAGGCATGACCCTGCGCTAGCTCGGTCATGAGGGTATGCAAGCCCACATGCGGGCCCTGGAGCTGCACCATATGATGGTCCGCCGCAGCTTCAGTCTCAGCTACCTCCTGCAGAATGTCGGGCAGAAGCGCGACATCGCTGAGGATAAGGTTGTTGACCTGACAAGAAAACTCGGCATCATCGAGGACCTACTCGCCAAGGCTGCCGTGTGAGACCCCCCCCCCCCAACTTTTACCCGAGTCGGGTCGGAGGGGATCTTACTGCCCAAGATGTCCACCCAGTGCTCATTAAGGGGTAACGACCCACTCTGCTAAGCACTGGTTGGCCGCGTTGCTCGGCTTGAATCACAACATTCACATCACATCAAAGACATATGCGGGAGCATTAACAGGAAACTAGTACCACATGTATATGTATATCTTCATACATAATTACACGATCATAAGGTCATAGCCTAGGTATATATATAAGCCCGCAGGTTGTACAAGTACTGCATATATCTCCTCACTCTCTCTCCCTAATTAGCTTGTTAGTACTCACATCTCGAAATTCTGCAGTCGTCGGGGGTGCTTCTGCTCGAGTAGTCTTATCTGCTGGCGTAGTCTCTTGCGGCAGCGGGTCACTACGACGCTCCATTTTCCTGTGAATGGTTATTTAAATAACCGTTAGTCACAGAGCTAAGTAGAATTAAATTCCCTCCCCGGATCCATATCCTAGGGACGAGCACACACGCACCCAGCAGAATAAGATAGCCGAAACATGAGAGAGTTAACACGACTTTTCATATCTTAAGCTAGGAGCAAAAATGGCAAGGCAGCACGACATAACCGAAATTAAAATAGCATCAATAGCATTTGTTATAATACGGGTTCCACTAGCACGTCGACATATCAGGTATTTGCAATATGTATCCATTTACAGGCATTCACAACCGCGTTCACACACCGCAGGCATTCACAGCCATGCTAGACACCCTATGTCGACATAGTATGGACCGCTTTTGTTCCAGCAGGGTAACGAGCCCCGCGGGCTTCACCGATGTGGCAGTCGGTGACAGTGGCCAGTCCTGCCACTTCTGGGGGTGGTCGTACCGCACAGCCCCAGACCCCAATGTACAACCCCGTGTACTCCTGGATGTGAGCGACATCTAGTGATTAAATATTTTGATCGACCAGCAGAGGAAAAATCCGACCGGGGATAAAACATGACGATCGGTCACCCGTGGTACCAATCTCCCTGTCGCCTTAAGTCGCTGACCTCCCCGCACCGGTACGAACAGTCTGCGAAAGGGACTGACCCGCCATAATTTTACCGCAAACAATTTTCAAGAAATCAAACAGTCAATCATGCTAATACGTACCGGGCCTGCGGCGGCCTGCCTACTATACGTTAACCTTCAAGCAGCGACGCTCAGCTCTACTTTCAACAAGGAGCGTGAGAGCTATTTATTTGAGGCTAAGCCCAGAGGAATACCTCAACTCCGGTTATCAAGGGGAAATCTCTTTCTCCCTTCAAATACTATACCAGATCTATAACGCACTTACGCAACTCCTCTCTCGAATTATGAAGCGTAGTAAAATGGCGAAACCTTGGCCAAAAGTTTCAAAGTAAGATTATAAATTCGATAAAGACACACACCAAACATTCACAAAGAAAAATTTAAGTTTCCATCAACACAAAAGACTAAGTACTTTCACAATACAAGATTAGAAATATTTAGTTCATGGCAGCGGAGAAATCAAGCATAACGGTTGGAGAGATCTTACAAATCATGTTGAAATTACAGAATAAACGACGTAGGATTCCTTCGCCGGAGTTGCTCCCTCGCTCAGCCCGGAAAATCTCCTCTATTTCTCTAGCCGCCCCCTTTGAGAATGAGGAAGAAGAAGACTTCATCCACTAGCAAGAATGAAAATTTCAGCCCTCCTCTCAAAATCTAAATGTCCCTCCTTTAAAATCCAAAAAATTTCTCTCTCCACTCTCCTTTTTAACTCCAGAATATTCTCCCTCAAAAAACGTGCATCTCTTGCTCAAAAGGTGCCTCCTTCCGGATCTGAAAACGGTGCCAAATTTGAATTTAAAAATCTGAATTTCGTCCAGAAAGGATTGCAACCTTTTTCAGGATTCTGCAACTTTTTCTTCAGAGCAGTATATTTGACCAAGTTCTTCTTCCAAGTCGTTCTCCTTCGCTTTTTTTGGACAAACACCTAGGAAAAAGACCACTTTAGACATAAATAAAATAAATGTGAATTTACTTGCATTTAAACTTCAACTAAATGCTTTTTTTCCGGATCGACGAGCAAAATGTCCGAAACTTAGGCTAAATAACTTCATTTTGGGAAGTTATCACCCGCGCACCGATCTCACTTCATGCACCATTGGAGCAACCACCGTGGCTTACCGCCAGCACCTCCATTGTCGGCGCTGGGCGGCCCCGCACCCAGCCGGCCCCTCCAAAGCCGCGCCCGACCGCCCATCCCCGCGGCCGCCTCCCGCAGCTGCTGGGCTCCGCCCACAAGGGCGACCATGTCGCGGCCGCCCCTCCCCGCGACTGTCTCCCGTGACCGCGGGGATCCGCCCGCAAGGTCGGCCACGCCTCAACAACCCTTCCTGCAGCTGCCTCACCCGAACACGGGACTCTGCCCGCAAGGGCGGCCGCGCCGCGGCCGCCCATCGCCGCGATCGAGGAGCTCTGCCTGCAAGGGTGGTCGCACTGCGGCTGCCCCTCCCCGCTACCGCCTCCCACGGGCCCGTGGCATCGCCCGTAAGGGCTGTCGCGTCGTGGTCGCCCTCCCCGCGACCACGTTCTCTCCTGCCGCGACCGATCGTTTTGTCGGTCACGATTCCTCCTCTTCCTTTCACCGGCGGCCGTCCGCCGCCCATTCATGGCAGGCCTTCCCCGCCGTCCGATCCTCACATTACGATCGTCGCCGTCCATTTCATGGGAAACCACCCACTAACCACCATAGTTAGTGAGGGAATATCATCAATTAAATTATTGGTCTGCTAATAACAAATATGATGAGAGCATATACGCTCAAAACTATGCTAAAAATAATGATATTGGTGGTTACAACGTGCAAATAGCCGCAGAACTACCGTAACCATCTCCTGTAGGCTATAAAAAGGCCCCCAAGCTTCTCTCATTCTCATCTTTTTCCTCCAAGCTTTTTTCTTCCTCGAGCCAGAGCTCTGCCGGAATTCTTCTACGAGCCACAACCACTCCACCAGAAATTAATCCAAGTCCACCGCGAAGAGCGAGTTGAGCAAACCGCTCAGAGAAGCCTCTTTGCACACTCCTCCAGTATCATTCCACCTGCTCCACAGTCGTGTTTAGCATTCGCGCGGCGCCCAGGGGAGCTCGCCACCGCCAGAAGCTGTTTACTCTCTTTCTCTCATCCCAAATTGTAATGAGCAGGGCCTGCTGCCCACGATTCTGCAACAGATTTGTAACCCGGAGCACATAGTGAAGTTTGACCGACACAGATCCGATCACTTGATTTTTTACCCGATTGAGGGAGTTTTCCATGTAAAAATCATCTTGTGCACTCCTTATCTTGTTATGTAACTATGAGGGCACTCAATCGCTCCGCGGGCTAAGACAGGCAAGATTAGTCCGACCTACTTGGAGGATTGAGTAGACCGCAACACATGGATTTTTGTCCTCCATTTGTACTGTATGACTCAGATTGTAATAAACATTTTGCTCATCCCTAAATATATTTCATTTCATATTAATAAATATCACTTAAAAAACTAACTCTATGTGCTTTTATAACAAGCATGACCATATAAGTAGCATGTTTTATATTTAAATGTGTCTCAAATGCATTGATTCAACCCTTCACAGTAGCTTTTACAAGATTCAATGCTCAAACTATAAAATTTGTATCCTAACTAGGTGTGCATAAAAAAACCGGTCCCAACCGGTCCGGTTGGGACCGGACCGGTTGGGACCGGACAGAGACCGGTCCCGGTTAGGACCGGTCCGGTCCCGGACCGGTCCTGTGGTCCCCGGCAGTCCTTGTAAAAAGGGTAAAAACCGGTCCCGGACCGGGACCGGTAAAAGACCGGTCTTAGACCGGTCTTTTACCGGTCCCGGTCCGGGACCGGTTTCAGGACCGGTCGGGACCGGCTAAAAGAGCCGTTAAGGCTCTTTTAATAGAGCCTTAACGGCTCTTTTAATAGAGCCGTTAACGGCTCTATTAAAAGAGCCGTTAACGGCTCTTTTAATGAGAGCCGTTCGGCTCTCATTAAAAGAGCCGAACGGCTCTTTATATGAGCCTGCCACGTGGCAGGCTCATATAAAGAGCCGTTGGGCTCTATTTTAATTAAAAAAAAAATAAATTTTTTTTATTTAAACCCCCCCCCTCCCTCTCTCATATTTCTTTCTCTCTCTCTCACTATCTCTCTCACTACCTCTCTCACTCTCTCTCACTCATACTCGTGTTTAATGGCTTCCTCCTCCTCCATGCCGGCGTCCTCCTCAGCGTCCGTCGATCATGAGATCGTTGAGCACCGACATAAAGCGGCGGTATGGGATAACTTCGACAAAGTGCGGATCGGCGGCGAAATTAAGGCGAAGTGCAAACTTTGCGCGAAGCTTATGGCCGCTAATAGTAGCAACACAACGCTCGCCCGACACAACAAATCGTGTCTTTCCAAGCAAGCCCCGTCGGAGGCCAACCAAGCTCAAATTTCGACGACCGGGCACATTTGGACGTATGACCAAGCTCGACAACGGGAGCGACAAATGGAGAATGTCATCAAAAGCGGACTTCCGTTCAACCACTACGACAACGACGAAATGACGTCTTACATACACGAAGCACTTCAACCAAAATATCAACAGGTAAGTCGTACTACAACTCGACGTGATGCTTTACAAGCTTACCTGCAATCAAAATTATTTTTACAAAATTTTTTTGAAACATTCGACGGTCGAGTTAGTTTAACGAGCGACGTTTGGACTAGCGGTTTAGTTGACGGTCTTTCGTACATTTGCATAACTTGTCACTGGGTCGATCCCGATAGTTGGGAGTTAAATAAACGTATAATTTGTTTTGAAGGTTTTGAATATCCGCACACCGGTAAAGCTATTTATCAGGTGATTATTAAGTGTATTAGAGATTTTAAAATAAAAGATAAAATTTTAAGTATTTCGTTTGATAACGCCTCGAATAATAATATGGCTATTAAATATTTGATTAATGATTTGGAACCTATGCTAGATGGTATTTTTTTTCATACACGTTGCGTATGTCACGTTCTTAATTTAATTGTGCAAGATAGTTTAAGTTTTATGAAAAATTATGTTATTAAAATACGTACTATGTTACGAGTTATTTATAGTTCAAAACGGCGAAAACAAGATTTCAAAAAATTTGTTATAGCACAGGGTAAAAAATTTTTGGGTCCATCTTATGATATGCCGGTACGATGGAATTCCACGTACAAAATGTTAAAACGGGCTTTGTCCCAAAAATCGTTATTGATAGAATTTTATAATAGTGTAGAAGAATCACACGATTTAGATGCGTCAGATTGGGCTATAATCGAAGATTACGTAAATTTATTAGAAAGTTTTTATCGGGCAACAACTATTTTATCGGGCGTTTATTATCCTACTAGCTCGCTTGTTATTGAAAATTTTTTATTAATTACTGAAACGTTTAAAACTTACAAAATTAACCCAATGTGGCGTCCGTTAATATTAGTAATGGAGGAAAAGTTTTTAAAATATTATACGCATATGCCACCTATGTTTTCTTGTGCTGCGGCTTTAAACCCTTTAATGAGTGTAGACGGGGTTGAAAATTTTATAGAGGAAATTAATCGAAATTTAGAGTTAAACGAATCTTCTAGTGATTTTCACAACGTTAGCGTTGCAAAATTTAATTCTGATTTTACTCGCCTATATAATTATTACGATCAACTATATGGATTGCGACCTCGCGAGGAATCCACCGCCCCTCGAACAAAAGATATTTTAAAAAATAGATTTTTAGAATTAGCTTCGAAGAAAAAACAACGAACTTCGAGTACTTTAAACGAATTAGGTTTATATAGCAAAACCCAGTTTCAAGATTTTATGACCGCACACGAAATAGAAAATTTTGATATTTTAAAATGGTGGAAAATTAAATGTAATAATTATCCTATTTTGGCCTTAATGGCCCGTGATTTACTAACCATCCAAGCTAGTACAGTAGCTTCGGAGTCTGCATTTTCTTTGAGTGGCAGGATTCTGAACGAGCGAAGGAGCCGTTTGACCGAAGAATCTTTGGAGATTTGCATTTGCTACAAGGACCATTTGGACGCTTTGAGGAGGAGACAACACGTCTCGTCAATTGAAGACAGTGAGTCTGAAGTTGAAGACGAGCTTAATAACTTAAATCTGGGGAGCGCGGCGGAATGAAGACGAGTCCAAGGCTCAAGTGCTCAACTCAAAATTTTGAATTTATATTTTGTAATATAATTTCAAATTTAATAAAAATCTTCGTATTTTGATTTTTTATTATAATTTGTAAATTGTATTTTGATTTTGTAGTTTAATTTCAAATTTAATAAAAAATTTTATTTACTTTGCAATTTTGTAATTCAATTTTGTAATTTGTATTTTGTGATTTGTATTATTTACATGTTAGTATAATAGTATTTAATTTAATTAAATCATTAAAATTAAAATATAATAATATAAAAAAATAATTAAAATAATTATTTTAAATAACCGGTCCCGGTCTGGGACCGGTTAGGACCGGTTAGGACCGGTCCTTCCGGTCCCAGACGGTCCCGGTTTTCAAAGGAAAAACCGGTCCCGGACCGGGACCGGTTTTGGCAGGACCGGTCCGGGACCGGTATCCCAAAAGACCGGTCCTGCACAGGACCGGTCCCGGACCGGGACCGGGGTCTTTATGTGCACCCCTAATCCTAACACATAAATAAAGATTTTCACATTAAAAAATGGCTGTAAAATCATGACTTTGCTGTAAAAGCTCAAACTAGGTTATGAAACACCTAGATGTAGCATCATGCAGGTACAATTGAAGTAGATGTGAAGTAGAAGGAACTGTGGCTCATTATTTATTGCTGCTGGGGCCAGCTCTTTGGAAAACTTTTATGATGAAAAGTTAATGTGCTAAACTCGTGCCATGCAACATTAAATATTGGGGACAAAGTCCTTGATTGAGTAGTTATGAAGAGAGTTCATGGTGTAGGATCATTTTCACTTTGCGTGAAATATATAGTGTACAACCCTGTGTCCGGCGAGCGGGTCCCACCAGGGAGGTCGAACAGGCCTGCCCCGCGACTCGCACCCAAGCGGCAGGACGGGCTGAACGACTAAAGGGCTGGCCCGCTCCTGCCCATCTCAGGCGAGCGAGCTGGCGACCCGCAGCAAGCGAGCCGGACCCGTGATTGGCGACCCGCCGCAAGCGAGCCGGACCCGCGACTGGCGACCCGCCGCAAGCGAGCCGGACCCGCGACTGGCGACCCGCCGCAAGCGAGCCGGACTCCGAGCGCGACCTGACCGCCGATCCGCCCGGCAAAAGGCAGGCGGCTCGCCCAGTGAGGGTAGGCAAGCCCCAGAGCCGGGTCGCGCCCGCCTCCTGCGGGAGAACTGAAGGCGAGCTGACCGCCCGGGGGTGCGAATAGCTACTCAGAACAGCGGAGCCTCGCTGTTGGCAGACCAGGTTGGACTGCGCATAGCTGTTCAGAACAGCGGAGTTTGGCTGTTGGCAGACCCATCCAGGGGTCTTTTGGTACTTCCAGGTCAGTCCTTTTGGTTATTGGCAGTTCAGATTCTGAAAATCTATAAATAAGACCCAAGGGGTACCTCAGAGGACACGCTTTCAGTGCCTCCTTGCTCTCATTTTCAAGTGTTCTCTGAGAGTACCTTAGCTCGGCTCTTGGCTAAGGAGGGGAAGCGCTCAGAGATCTTCCGGGTTTGTGGTGGGACCTCCCTGCCGAGCCCTTGGGTCTGTCTCTTCTTGTCTCTCTCGTTGTTTTTCTTGCAGGTGCGAAGTAGGCACGAGACCACCCCTTCCCCAAGGGTCGAACTCCACAAGAGGCCGGTTTCCGGTTTCAACATTTTGGTGCGGTGAGCGTGGAAAGTGGTCAGTGCAGAAAAGCTTCGGCGAGCTCAATGACGGGAGGTCAAGGATCTGACAGGCAGAACTCGCCGCCCAACCCACCCCTCGCGACAGTGGGGATGTTTGAAGACTTCAGGAACGAGGTGCTGGATCTCGTCAAGATCGCACTCGGCGTGCGGGCCGAGTGTTCGACTCCGGCAGCCCAGATCGCGGCCGCCCCCTCTCTGGGCGAGGACGCTCCTGGCAGGCGAGCCGGGAAGGAAGTGGCTGAGGAAGGTCGGGGAGGCGAGCTCTCGGGGCGCGAGCTCTTCCCCGGCTCGGCAGGCCGAGGCCGATTCGGCGAGCTGGGTCCGCGTGACTCGCCGGCCCGCCAGGTGGGGGGAGGCAGCCCTTTTAGCGAGCTGGTCTCCTCAGCTCCAGTACCAGACGGGTTCAGAGAGCCCGAGATGACCTACTACACCGGGAAGGGAGACCCGGTTCAGCACGTCCAGTGGTTCGAAGACGTGGTCTCCATCCGTCAGATGTCGGACGGATTCAAGTGCCGTCTCTTCGCCATCACCCTCCGGGATAAGGCGAGGGAGTGGTTCCACCAGCTGCCGGCCAGTTCCATCTATTGCTTCGAGGACCTACGCCGAGGGTTCATGTTGAGGTTCACTACCGCAAAGAAGAGGAAGAAGGAGTCTGAGTCCCTGTTCCACATAAAGCAGGGGGTGAACGAGACGTTGGGAAGCTACGTCGACCGGTTCCAGGAGGAGGTCACCCAAGTCCAGGAGATGCCGGGCCACAGTCTGATGATGGCCTTCACACTGGGCCTGCAGCAGGGTTTCTTCCGCATGGAGCTGAAGAGGATTCCCCCCCTCTCCTACGAGGAGCTGATGGAGAGGGCGGCGAGAGAGGTCGACGGGGAAGCGTCGAACCCAGAATTTGCGAGGAAGTTGGCCAGGTGGGCGACTGAGGAGGAGAAGGAGTCGAGGGGAGGAAGAAGACAGGAAGAAAGGAGGGAGGAGCCCAGGCAGAGGGAGCAGAGGCAGCTCCAAGGACAGCAACCGGGATGGGGGCGTCAGGAGCCCGACCGTAGGCTGGGCTGGAGACCAGAGTGGCAGGGGCAGGGGCCACAGAGGGGATACTACGGGAGAGGCCACTATCAGGGGAGGCAGGACCAGTTCCACCCCCCAGGCTGGAGGCAGGGTCAGAGGCCGCGGCTCCCCGATCAGGAGGAGGCCATGGCCATAGCTCTGGGAGCAAGGAGAGGGGTCATGAGGAGGAGGAGAAGGGAGTTCAGGGTGGAACTGCCCTACTGCGACTTCCATCAGGAAGAGGGGCACGCAACGGCCACGTGCCCGGAATTCTTGGAGATGAGAGAGAACAGGGGGCGGCAGCAGCAGCAGGAGGAGGTGCGGCAGGAAGTGAGGATCGAGGAGGTCCTGCCTCGGACGGAGGAGGATCGCTGTGAAGACCGGGTGGATGTGGGGACCCGAGGAATGATCGGAGTGATCCACGGGGGAGTAGGGGTCGAGGCTTCCCGCAAAGCGAGTCTCCACACCATGTATCGGCGGAGCGTCGCCTCTACGTCCCAAACCCCGCCGCCGGAGGAGAGGATCACTTTCTCCAGAAGCGACATGCCGGACCACGAGGATCCGTTCTGTGATGCGCTGGTCATCAAGGCCGCCATCGAGAACTTCACTGTCTCTCGGATCCTAGTGGACAATGGGAGTTCCGTGAACGTCGTCTTCAAGAAGGCGTTTGACGCGATGCAGGTGGAAGCTAAGAGGGTGCTGGCCTCGGACGGGCCCTTGTTCGGGTTCTCGGGAGAGAGGAAGGAGGTAGAGGGAGGAGTCGGCCTCCACGTAACCCTGGGGGGGCAGTCCCGAAACTGCAAGTTCGTCATTGTGGACGCCCCCAGCAGCTACAGCGCAATCTTCGGGAGGCCCCTGATCAGCGCCTTCCGCTGCGTCCCCTCATCCTTCCATCAGTGCTTGAAGTTCAACACTGAGGGGGCGCAGGTCAGGGTTAGGGGAGACCCTAAGGTGGCACGGGAATGCTACGTCACCGCGGTGAACACCATCTCTTGGCAGGAAGGGGCCGAGGAGATGGGGCGGAGGATGGAGGCAAACGAGCAGAGAGCCGGAGAGGCGGAGCTGGAGGTGAAGAGCTGCGCAGAAAAGGCGGGAGGAGGGAGTTTGGAGGAAGTGGTCGAAGTAAGGGCCGTGGCAGAGGAGATGGAGGTAGAGGTCCCCGCTCAGGAGGAAGGGGATGCCGAGGGATGGGGGGAGCAGTCCAGACTGGAGGCCGCAGAGGAGGTGGTGGAGCTGGAAGTGCTCACCCGCGGAGGCAGGGTGGAGAAGATCCGCGTCAGCGGGGGGCTGACCCCGGAGGACCAGGGCAGGATGCTGGAGTGCATCCAGAAGAACGTGGACATCTTCGCCTGGAGCGCCGCGGAGATGCTGGGGGTTGACGCGGATGTGGCTTGCCACCGCCTCAACCTGGACCCGGGGACACGCCCCGTCCAGCAGAAGAAGAGATCCACGGCGGACAAGCTAGCGGAGCCCATCAGGGAGGAGGTGGCAAAACTTCTCAAAGCGGGCTTCGTGTCCGAAATTCAATACCCCGGCTGGGTCTCGAACGTTGTGATGGTCAAAAAGGGAGACGGCCGCTGGCGCCTGTGTATCGATTTTTCCCTTCTTAATAAAGCTTGTCCTAAGGATTGTTACCCCTTGCCTCGGATCGACGCGCTGGTTGACTCAGCCGTCGGTTTTTCTGTAATGAGTTTTTTAGATGCATTTTCAGGTTACCATCAGATCAGGATGCACCCCCCGGACATAAAGGATGTCTCATTCATCACAGGGGACGGCTGCTATTGCTACAAGATGATGCCGTTCGGGTTAAAGAACGCTGGTGCCACCTATCAAAAAATGATGGACAGGGTCTTCAAGGAGCAAAGGGGGAGAAACTTGGAGGTCTACGTGGACGACCTCATGATCAAAAGCCGAGACGTGGACTCCCACCTCCGGGACCTGGAGGAGACGTTCACCACCCTGCGCCGATACAAGATGCGGCTGAACCCCCTTAAGTGTGTTTTCGGGGCTAGCCGGGGGAAGTTCTTGGGGCATCTCCTCACCCCCGCGGGGGTCGAGCCGAATCCCGACAAGGTCAAGGCTATCTTGGAGCTGGGGTCCCCGCGGAATGCGAAGGAGGTCCAACGGTTGACCGGGAAGCTAGCAGGACTGAGCCGCTTCCTCTCTCGGGCAGGGGAGAAGTGCTCCCCCTTCTTCAAAACACTGAGGGGGGGCCAGAGGTTCGAGTGGACTAAGGAATGCGAGGAGGCGTTCCAGGCCCTCAAGGCGCAGCTGACACAGGCTCCGCTGCTCCAGGGGCCGAAAGAGGGTGAAGATTTGTTCTTATACCTCGGGGTCGGGGCAGAGGCCCTGAGCTCCGTCTTGGTGCGAGAAGAGGGGAAGAGGCAGCTCCCTATTTATTATGTCAGCCGAGTCCTGAGGAAGGCCGAGCTCCGATATCCAATCTTGGAGAAGCTTGCGTTCGCACTGATCATCTCGGCTCGGAGGCTACGGCCATACTTCCAGGCACACTCGATCCGAGTGGTGACCGACCATCCCCTCCGCAACGTCTTCGAGGGGGTGGAGCATTCGGGCCGGCTGGCCAAGTGGTCGGTGGAGCTGAGCGAGTTCGACGTCTCCTTCGTTCCGCGGCTCTCGATCAAAGCTCAGGCGATGGCCGACTTCTTGGCCGACTACGCGGTGGAAGTAGCGGAGGAGGAACTCACCCGCCCGACTCCTTGGAAGGTGAGGGTGGACGGAGCATCAGGAAAGCATTCTCTCGGAGTAGGAGTGGTCCTGGAGAGCCCCCAAGGGACTCAGATTGAGCAGACGGTGGTGGTACATTTCCCCATTACTAACAACCAGGCCGAGTACGAAGCAGTGATAGCGGGACTACGCCTGGCCAGAGAGTTGGGGGTGCTGGATGTGGAAGTTCTGACCGACTCCATGGTGGTGGCTTCCCAGATCAACGGGGAGTTCGAAGCAAGGGAGCCCGCTTTGAAGTTATACTTGGCCAAAGTGAAGGGGGTCATAGGGACCTTTCAGACCTTCTCCATCCAACACGTGCCAAGGGGAAAGAATGAACAGGCCGATCAACTGGCGAAGCATGGCCCCCGGATGGGGGGCACCATCACCGACCTGTTCCGCCCCTCCATCGAAGAGGGGGAGCTCATGGAGATCGATCAGCAGCCCTCGTGGATGGACCCAGTAGTAGTTTTCCTCTCCACGGGAGAGTATCCGGAAGGAGTAGACAAGAAGAAGCTGAGGCACAAGTCCGCCTACTACCTCCTCAAAGACGGGCAACTATACAGAAAAACCCTTTCCGGGATGCTGGCTCGCTGCGTATCCGAGGGCGAGGCACAGAGGATCTTGGAAGAAGTCCACTCAGGGGAGTGCGGGAGTCATTCCGGGAGTCGGACTTTAGAGGGGAGGATAGTCCGGCAGGGATATTTCTGGCCCACCCTGGGTCGGGACGCCGCGGAGTTCGCAAGAAGATGTCATAAGTGCCAGCTATTTGCCCCCCTCCAGCTACAGCCGGCCCAGCAACTCAAGAGCATCACGGCCCCCTGGCCCTTTGCAATCTGGGGGATGGATTTGGTTGGGCCGTTCCCCCAGGCTAGCGGCCAGAGAAGGTTCCTCCTGGTGATGATCGACTACTTCTCAAAGTGGATGAAGGTGAAGGCGTTGGCAAAGGTGACCTCCCAGGTAATCAGGAACTTCGTCTGGGGGGAGATCATCTGTCGCCATGGGCTTCCCCAGACCATCGTCACAGACAACGAGCCTCAGTTCGCCAGCGCCGAGTTCACCAGTTTTTGCGAGCAGCTTGGGATCGACCTCAGATTCGCCTCGGTCCACCACCCCAGGAGCAACGGGCAGGTGGAGGCGGCGAACAAAATCATCGTCAATCTCCTAAAAAAGAAGGTGGAAAACTTGAGGGGGAGTTGGGTGGAGCAGCTCCCCGCCGTCCTTTGGGCCCTTAGAACCACTCCCAACACGGCCACGAGGGAGACCCCCTTCAAGCTCTCCCATGGGTGCGAGACGGTGCTCCCCATAGAATTTGAAGTTCAAACGCCGCGGGTTGGAACGGCCAGGGAAGGCCGAGAGGAATGGCAAGCCGAGAATGGGGAAGAGCTGAGACTTTCCCTCGACATGGTAGAAGAGTTGAGGGATCTTTCGGCCGTCCGACAGGAGGAGGTCAAAAGGAGGATGGCGAAATACTTTGACAAGCATGTCAGGGTCAAGCAGTTCACGGAAGGGGACCTAGTACTGAAGAAGGTGGACGCGGCAGGGCGGTCAGCGTCCGTAGGGAAGCTCAACCCCAGCTGGGAGGGGCCATTCATTGTGAAGGAAGCTTTGAGGTCGGGGGGCTATCGGCTCCAAAATGTGGAAGGCGAGGCCCTGAGTCTCACCTGGAGTGGAGACGACTTGAAGAGATTTTTTCCCTGATTTTCTGTAAACAACCCGATTTTTCATAATGAAGATTTTCTTCTCCTCCCCCCAGGAATGTCATATCTAAGCTTGCTCAGAGAGTTGGAATGAACTTGGACCCCGAGAAGATCCCGCTGCCAGGCTCCCACCTAGCTGGCAGGGCCGGAAGTCACTCGGTGTCATCCCTAGCCTCGAGAAGATCCCGCTGCCAGGCTCCCACCTAGCTGGCAGGGCCGGAAGTCACTCGATGGAATGAACTTGGACCCCGAGAAGATCCCGCTGCCAGGCTCCCACCTAGCTGGCAGGGCCGGAAGTCACTCGGTGTCATCCCTAGCCTCGAGAAGATCCCGCTGCCAGGCTCCCACCTAGCTGGCAGGGCCGGAAGTCACTCGATGGAATGAACTTGGACCCCGAGAAGATCCCGCTGCCAGGCTCCCACCTAGCTGGCAGGGCCGGAAGTCACTCGGTGTCATCCCTAGCCTCGAGAAGATCCCGCTGCCAGGCTCCCACCTAGCTGGCAGGGCCGGAAGTCACTCGATGGAATGAACTTGGACCCCGAGAAGATCCCGCTGCCAGGCTCCCACCTAGCTGGCAGGGCCGGAAGTCACTCGGTGTCATCCCTAGCCTCGAGAAGATCCCGCTGCCAGGCTCCCACCTAGCTGGCAGGGCCGGAAGTCACTCGATGGAATGAACTTGGACCCCGAGAAGATCCCGCTGCCAGGCTCCCACCTAGCTGGCAGGGCCGGAAGTCACTCGGTGTCATCCCTAGCCTCGAGAAGATCCCGCTGCCAGGCTCCCACCTAGCTGGCAGGGTCGGAAGTCACTCGATGGAATGAACTTGGACCCCGAGAAGATCCCGCTGCCAGGCTCCCACCTAGCTGGCAGGGCCGGAAGTCACTCGGTGTCATCCCTAGCCTCGAGAAGATCCCGCTGCCAGGCTCCCACCTAGCTGGCAGGGCCGGGAGTCACTCGATGGAATGAACTTGGACCCCGAGAAGATCCCGCTGCCAGGCTCCCACCTAGCTGGCAGGGCCGGAAGTCACTCGGTGTCATCCCTAGCCTCGAGAAGATCCCGCTGCCAGGCTCCCACCTAGCTGGCAGGGCCGGAAGTCACTCGACGGAATGAACTTGGACCCCGAGAAGATCCCGCTGCCAGGCTCCCACCTAGCTGGCAGGGCCGGAAGTCACTCGGTGTCATCCCTAGCCTCGAGAAGATCCCGCTGCCAGGCTCCCACCTAGCTGGTAGGGCCGGAAGTCACTCGATGGAATGATCCAGAAAGCCATGGCCTGCGATCTAGAGCAAATTGCATGGTCAGACTCCCACCTAGCCAGCATGGTCGGAAACTGCCCGAAAAGCGTGCGCAGCAGGACGGAATCGCAAGAGTTAGCCAGAAAAGAAGGAAAGGGTCTAGCATAGCCCCATCCTCAAGCCCCGGGAAAAGTGGCCGAGTAAACACAAGGGCCTGGGCGAGGGTCCACAGAGAGTTAAGCATGCGGCCGAGGGGCGAGCCAGCTCACCTCGCTCGGCAGACGAGCCAGCTCGCCTCGCTCGGCAGGCGAGCCAGCTCACCTCGCTCGGCAGACGAACCAGCTCGCCTCGCTCGGCGGACGAACCAGCTCGTCTCGCTTGGCGGACGAGCCAGCTCGCCTCGTCAGAGCCGGGCCGCTGGGACGGGTCGCGCCATCCGGCAGTGACATCATTGGAAAAACAAGACAGGCGAGAAATGTAAAAAGAACAGTGTGTAAAAGGAACAGTAGACAGAAATATAAAGCATAAGCGCAACTCGCGCATATAACTCAGACCAGATCTTTACACATAATGTTCATCTACAAGGCAGATTACAAAAAACACGAGACCTACAAACCCTAAAGCGGCTGGAAGCTTCTGTCGCCGGGCTCCGGCACGGGGAGGAACAGCGCCGGCACCACGTCTTTTGCCGAGAGTCCCGCTGCCTCGCTCGTAAGCAGATCCGCGCGCCTCAGCGTCTGCATCGTGTATCTCGCTGCGCTGGCCGCGTTCTTCTGCATTAGCACTTCCAGGTCGTAGTCGGAGAGGTGCTCGCGCGGGCAGACCCCGCTGGCCGGAGGAGGGACAGCGGCAGCGGCCTCCAGCTCGCGTACCCGGGCCTCCAGCGCCGCCTTCTCCTGGCGAAGGGTGGCAATCTCGGCGCCCATCTGGCTCGCAGTCGCCGCGTCCTGAAAAACGGAATAGGAATTATCATGAGCTGCGTTCGCAGGAAGAAGAGATTAGCTCCGGTTGAGAGCGTACCACCCCGCCCAGATATTGCGCGAGGGTCTCTTCGGCGGCGGCGGCTCGCCCTCTCTGAAGATCCGCGTCCTCCCGAGCGAGCTTCCGGGCCTCTTCTTTCTCCTCCGCCATCTTTGGATGGACGCGGCGTTCCGCTCCACCTGGGTACAGCGCCGCCCCACCATATGAGCCAGCTCCAGGCCGCGCAGCTGGGCCCGCGCGCTCTCGTGGATCAGCACCCGTGTCTCCTCCTTGTCGAATATGGCGGCGTCTTCGCGCGAGTACAACCCAAAGGAGAAGCTGTATGCCTCCCCGCCGATTGTGTCCTGTTCCATCCAGCTCGGCAGCAGGGTCGAGATCGTTGCGCGATTCGACTCCTTGTCCCAAGCCAGGAGCGGGACGCCGAGCTCGTCCAAGTACCTCTCGCCGTAGCCGAAGTTCCGATGCCCTCTCGGCACCGGCTCCGCAGCGGCTCCAGACCCGCCTGGCGGCGCGGAGGTGCCCGCCGCCCCGACCGGGGAATCGCTGGTCGAAACAACCAGCGGGGGCGAGGGGGCCTCAGTCGGCAAGACCGCGGGGGCCTTGCCCTTTCTTTGGCCTGCGGATGGTTGCTGATCCGCGGTCTTCGCCGACTTCGGCGGAGGCGCTGACTGCCCGCCGCCCGGTCGCTTCTTGGCCGGGACCGATGAGATGTCGCGCTGAGCGGCATCCGCGGCCTGGGCGCGGGCGAGAACCCCGGGGGGGATCCGGGCGCTTTCGTAAGGAGGATGAAGGGGAATGTCGCGTTCGCCTGCGAAGAAGGGAAGGTGAGATGAAAGAAGAGTGGGAAAGTAAGGACTAATGGAGACGAGTAGCAAACCTCCCCCCGGCGGGACAACCGCGAGATCGTCAAGGTGGCGGCGCAGGAACGCGACCTCGAAGTTCTTCCCGACGAAGAACGCGAACAGGTCGGCTTCATGGCCGCCTAGGTTGGGTGGCCGGTAGCTCGCCTCACTGAGCTGCACCGGCGAGAAGGGCACGTTGCCGAAGTCCCCCTTGACGAACAGGAACTTCTTCAGCCAGTTGTGGCTCTTGTTGACGGTCTCCCGCACCTTGAGGTGGGCGCTGGAGAAGTAGGCCGTCCCGTCTCGGTTCGCCCTGAAGGAGAACAGCTTCCGGAATACCGCGAGGCTGAACTCCACCCGCTCCCCTCGCAAGAAGCAGGCGAACCCCATCATGACGGCGATGGAGTTCGGGGTCATCTGGCCCAGGACGACCCCGAAGTATTTGAGCACCTGGCGCACCTCGGGCCACAGGGGAAGTCGCAGGCCCACCTCGAAGTGAGCGAGAGGGATGGCGAGCTCATCCCCAAATAGGTCGTTGATCTTCTCCCTCTCATCAGGTCGCCTCGCAGAAAACCCGGCCGGGATGTGGTCGCCTAGAGCTTCCAAGTATTCGCGCTCTGTGATGACGGCGCGAGGGAAATCGTGCTCGGAGAAGGTCCAAGCGCATTTGCTTCGGCCGTCCGCGTCGCCGCCGCCTCCGCCCATCCCCGTTGATTCGCCGCCGAGCGCGAGACAAAAAGCCGGGAGGCGAGCTAGAATCGCACTTCGCGAGAAAAGGGGAAGCGAGAAGACGTTTTGGAGTCGGTGAAGAAATAAGGGCCGGCAGGACCTATTTATAGGAAAAAAGAAGGGGCGGGAAACTTCCCGCCAAAAGATGGGGTGCGGATAGCAAAAATTAATCCGACGGTTCGACTTCCCGCGCGCGAGCACACCTCAAAGGTCGAGCCGGCACGGTTCTCGCCCGGCTGCACCCGCGGGAGACCGGTGCGGGCGAACCAACCCCAACCCGCACCCGCACGGCATGCCGCGCGAGACGGGAGATTCCCCGTCTAGCGAGCTCCTCGGCTCGCCCCCGCCCCGATCAGCGCGAAGAGAAGAATGGACCCTTCCCCCTAACCCGCACACAGAAGACCAAAGAGAAGCAGCGCAATAATTTCAATACATCTCAGCAACAAAATAGTTAGGCCCATAGGCGGGCTAAAAGAGTCGCAAGCAGTTACAAACACAAATACAAGATAAATTCGAGATGACGGTAACCCCGCGGTATCACGCGAGCGAGGGGGAAACAACTGGGTCAGTACTCGACCCACTTCCACCTGTGCCGCCTCTTCGTTCCCGCCCGAGGCGGCACGCGGGGATCGTGGTAATCGCGAACCGCCACCAGCTCCCGCTGAGCCAGGCCGACCTGCTCCACGGCGCTCTTAAGATGCCCCTCGGCTCGCGTTATATGCACGCCCGGCGAGGTGACGTCGTCGTCTTCCGCTTCACGCCGAGGGCCCTCCAAGGCCGCGAGCCGGGCATCGGTCTCGGCCTTGTCGTCTTCGATCCTCCTTATGGCCTCCTGCAGCAGCATTGTGTGTTTCTGGAATAGCCGCGTCACCTGCCTCTTCATCCCCGCCGCATCGTTCGGGTCGCCCAGATAGTCAGATACACTGTCCACGTCAGGCGGAGGCGAGTACCCTTCGCTCATCTCGGTCTCAGGCGAGGCCCTGCGGAAGCCTGCGAGCAGGGAGGGGTCAGAATGAGCGAGTAAGAGGCAAAGTCAACGATAAAAACCAGCTCACCAGGGGTGGGCACATCGCCCGCACCGACAGATGGGCGGGAAGAGCCCGGCCGATCCTGAAAGTTCCCTCCCTCGAGGGTCTCAAGAGATTTCCCCAGCCCATGGGAGACCGCCGGACGGGGAGTTTCCGGAGGTGGGCGATCCGGACCTGGGGAACTCGCGATCTTCTCAGGCGATGGAGGCGGGGGACGATCCTCTCCCCGGTTCTCCACCTCCTCACAGGGAATTACCTGCAAAACAGGGAGTCAGACGAATAGCGATAATCAGCGGAAGGCCACGCACCCCGGGGACGACCTCAGCACCCGCCGCCGAGCTGGAGGCCGGGCAGTCACCCGCCAGAGAACGCTTAACGATCTTCCCCTTCGCCGGCCTGAAGAGGGGGCCGGAGGATCCGCGAGCTAGCCATGGGGCGGCCTCGAGGGCCTCCTCCTGAGTCTGCAGGACCGCTGCCGCCAGGCGAGCTCGCACTTCTTCGCTAACCGGCATCGAGGAACAAGAGACTGCTCAGAGAAAACAAAGGGATGTGGGGAGCCTCCTACAGGGGTCAGCGGTATGTATTTATAGCAGAACAGTGGGCCCCCACCAGAAGATTCCCTGCCAGCTCAGCACAGGGGCTCGCCGAACACGCGGGTTGGATGGTTCTTTCCGAGCTTGGTTCAAGCTCAAAAAGAGCGGGGATTGTGTACAACCCTGTGTCCGGCGAGCGGGTCCCACCAGGGAGGTCGAACAGGCCTGCCCCGCGACTCGCACCCAAGCGGCAGGACGGGCTGAACGACTAAAGGGCTGGCCCGCTCCTGCCCATCTCAGGCGAGCGAGCTGGCGACCCGCAGCAAGCGAGCCGGACCCGTGATTGGCGACCCGCCGCAAGCGAGCCGGACCCGCGACTGGCGACCCGCCGCAAGCGAGCCGGACCCGCGATTGGCGACCCGCCGCAAGCGAGCCGGACTCCGAGCGCGACCTGACCGCCGATCCGCCCGGCAAAAGGCAGGCGGCTCGCCCATATCGGCTCGCACTCGCCCAGTGAGGGTAGGCAAGCCCCAGAGCCGGGTCGCGCCCGCCTCCTGCGGGAGAACTGAAGGCGAGCTGACCGCCCGGGGGTGCGAATAGCTACTCAGAACAGCGGAGCCTCGCTGTTGGCAGACCAGGTTGGACTGCGCATAGCTGTTCAGAACAGCGGAGTTTGGCTGTTGGCAGACCCATCCAGGGGTCTTTTGGTACTTCCAGGTCAGTCCTTTTGGTTATTGGCAGTTCAGATTCTGAAAATCTATAAATAAGACCCAAGGGGTACCTCAGAGGACACGCTTTCAGTGCCTCCTTGCTCTCATTTTCAAGTGTTCTCTGAGAGTACCTTAGCTCGGCTCTTGGCTAAGGAGGGGAAGCGCTCAGAGATCTTCCGGGTTTGTGGTGGGACCTCCCTGCCGAGCCCTTGGGTCTGTCTCTTCTTGTCTCTCTCGTTGTTTTTCTTGCAGGTGCGAAGTAGGCACGAGACCACCCCTTCCCCAAGGGTCGAACTCCACAAGAGGCCGGTTTCCGGTTTCAACATATAGTATCCATTTCACGGTCTAGATGTATTTCTCGCCGATTGGACGGGTCCAGTAATCCCATCATTTTATATTTTTCTTTTAAAAAAAATATCACACTATTAGATCACGTGAGAATACATTTATACCATGAAATAGACCTCCATTTGAGCTCGCAAATGGAGAGAATACTAATCCCCCCCTCCCAAGGGGGATCCAAATTCTGTCTATTCGGGGGAAATGAATAGTATCCATTTCATGGTGTGAATGCAGGGGCAGATCAAGGGGGCTGGGCCCAGAACCTCCCAAGAATTTTGAAAAAAAAAAATTAGTGAATTTGGATTCCTCTAGTTGAGGCAACGATTTCTGACAATTTATATGTAAAAAATGGTGATCGGATGAGCGAGTAATGACTCTGTTAAGATGGAGACGTTCAAACAAAACTTTGTTGGAGAAAGTTGATGTCTGACCCCCCTTTGTTAAAATTCCTAGATCCGCTACTGTGTGGATGCATTTTCACTTGATCTAATGATGAAGATTTTTTTCATTAAAAAAAATTATAAAATGATGAGATTAGTGAGCCTGTCAAATCAACAAGAAATAGATATGTACGGTGAAATGGATACTATCCATTTCACTTCAAATGGAGAGGTTCCCCTTGACCTTTAAAATGATGTTGCAACTCAAAAATATCAATTAAATAAAATAGGAACTTTACCCAAACATTATTTGTTGTTTTCGCCGATGATTTCACGAACGCCAACACTATCGCATGGTTCTCTTAGGCTCTGTATGGGATGTTGGCGGCGAAGGAAAAACAATGAACCTTCCAATTTAAGAAAAGCTAAAAGAGATTTTTCGTATTTCCATGCTTCTCTTCTCGTAGCTCTATATTTTCATTCTCCTCCTATCACTTTTCTCATATTGCGTTCTCTAACAACTTTAATCCCACCATTAATTTCCTATCATCACTGTTTTTGCTACAACCACACTCATCTCAAACATAGCCTTAAATTGACCCTAAACTATACAAATAGTGCATCTTTAAATCATTGATGAACAAGTCTGAAATCTGAATTGTCAGCTAGATTGACACCTCCCACCTGTTGTCCGAACGATGTAGAAAAATCAAAATCACACAATCACAAACAAAACAGTACGATGTGATTTACGTTGTTCGGCAAAAAACACCTACGTCCACGGGGCGAGGCTATCCACTTTCACCGGGGGGGAGACCAATACAAAATACAACTCCACACACTCTTCTCACTTATAAGAATCCCAACACCTTTATATAGAGGAAAATTAGGGCAAAAGATGACAAAATATTCTCTTAAATCAACAATTTTCATCTCATCTCTTATTCAAAACAAAAAAAATATGAGATGATACAATAAACATCAACACAAAATTGGCTGTACCAAGGTGGCTGCCTACGTACTCCTCCTTCCATGGGATCAAGCCACACATAGTTTTTCAAAAGTACCTCTCAAGGCACTCACCTCTGAGCTCGAACGTTCACCAATCTTTTGCAATATGTGAACTTCTGGATTGAAAGCACCTTCATGAGCATGTTTGTTGGATTCTCCTTGATCTTATTCAAAAGGACCTTGCATGTCTCGATCAAGTCTCAAACAAAATGGTACCTTACATCAATATATTTGGTACGAGCATGATGCACTGGATTGTACACCAAGAAAATCGTGCATTGACTATAACAGAATACAGTTAAAGTCTTATGCTCCACACCCAGATCATCAAATAGGCATTGCATCCAGATGAACTCATTCATACCTTCTATCATTGTCATGTATTCAGTATCTGTTGTACATAAAGTCACTGTCGACTGCAGAGTTGACCACAAACTCACTAGATCTTCTGCCAATGAGAATAAATATCCATTCGTAGACCTGCGCCTATTTATATCACTTGCATAGTCTGAATTGGTGTAGCTCATGCACAACTCAATACTGGAATGTTGCCTCTCATACACTAAGTCAACAACAATTGTACTCTTGAGATAACTCAGAATCTACTTAATTGTCTGACAATGACCCTGACTGAGATCATGCATAAATCTGCTCACCACGCCAACAACTTATGTAATATCTGACCTTGTACAAACAATGATATACATCAAACTGCACATTGCACTAACATACGAAACTAGTTTCATTTCCTTCCTCTCTTGATCATCTTTAAAACATAAGTCAGCACTCAATTGAAAATGCGATGTCAATGGTAGATTCACTGTCTTTGTAGTGTCATAATCTCAAAGCTCTTCAGCATCTTCTCAATATACGATCTTTGGGTTGATACTAGTTGTGTGAACGATGAAAAAAATTTAAATCACACAGCAACAAACAAAATAACACGATGTGATTTACGTGGTTTGGTGAGAAATGTCTGTGTTTACGGGGAAGGGCTATCCACTATCACCAGTGGGGGAGAAAAAGAGAGATCAATACAAAATACAACTTCACACATTTTTCTCACTCATAACAACTCTAACACCTTTATATTTATAGGAAAAAAATTAGGGCGAATCAAAAATAAAAAAAAATCCCCTCAAACCAATACCACCACAGTTATCTTTTTTTAGATTTTATTTTTTAAAACAAAATACTTCTCTTGTTTGCTAAGCAAAATTTGGGAGAACTGCCTAGCATCCATGATTTGAATGCAGATATGCGAGCATCATTGCCCATATTCAGATTATGTTATATTTGGCGTGATTTTTTTTGTTGCGTCGAGTTCATACAAAAATGTCACCATCATATAATGTACGTTTGGCATGACAACGGTTATGACTGTTGTCAATATTCAAAACTAGTTTTGAACATAAAAATGAATCAAGTTCCTTTGATGAGGCCGGGTATTCACGAACGACGGTTCATAACCGCCGCAATCATGAGCCTTAGAGACATTATGTCTTTTAAAAAAAATATTTAACAATAGTTAGATTTGAATGACTTGGCGCTGTGACATATGTAGGATATTTCACATCTTAGATAGTCGTGTACAAAAAGTCCGGGCCCGGAAAGCCAGCCCGGCCCCAGGCCCGACCCGGGAAAAGCCCCGCTAGGGTCATGGCCGGGCTTGGGGGCCTTACCGGGACCCCATTTTAGCTGGTTGCTCGACCCAGTGCCCTGGCCGGGCAAAACCCGGGCGCATCCGTACTATATTTCTGAAAATGCCCTTGGTAAATAGTTGCCATAATTAAAAAATTTTAGACGGCTGTGTTTAGATCATTTTAAAACGACATTCGTTCGTGTGATATATGCCCCGCTTAACACGGTGATAGCGGTCATGAACACGAGATTAACTTGTCATTTGTTAACTCCCATCTAAGGAATTTCATGCACTTTCATGTTCAAACGGATCATGTTTGTTAAGTAATCCGAAATAAATGATGTTTTAACTCATGTGTTTACGACCGCCGCCACCGTGCCAAATTGAGTCTATAGTGTTGAAGCTGGGAAAATTCGTATTCCGTACTCTAAAATTCGGATCATGGCATTCTAAGGTTATCGGTTCAGCGATCGGGCTCGACGGCTAACGAGCTAGGACGCAGAAACAGACAGACAACAAAAAGGACCGTAGACGCTGCGGCAAGAAGGTCCCACCACGTACCCAAATGCTTAGAAAAAACTTTTCATACACAACCAAAGATGACTGAGCAGGGTACGAGATATATTTTAGCATACGATTAAGTCAAGACGGCGACTAAGATGGATAGTCGCTAGCTCACGACCTGTCTCTCTGAAGAAATGATCCAAAAGCTCAGCTCGAAGTATAGGAAATGAGGTAGTCAAGATATTTTGTGAGATTTCAAAATCTTTTTTCTCGTACCCCTGAGGTCCTATTTATAGGCAAATTCAAGGGGGGAATATAGCCCCACCCATGACGACTAGGCGAGTACTGGGGGAGCTCGCATAAGTTGGGCGAGCAATTGACCTATTCGCATATCTGGCGATTATGCGAGTGGAACTCGTCATACTCGCTCAGGCCTTTTACTATTTTGAGTGCTGACTCTGACTTATATCTTGACTTGTTGCCATTGACTCTTGCTGATCTGACTCTGAAAAATCCACCATCGACGAATATGAGTTGTACATATGGCATTCTCATCATCTCATTATGGAAAATAAACATGTATAATAAGCAGGTCTAAAATAGTACGCATAAATTATACAAACCAGAGAACAAAACAAAAATGTCCATCTTATTTTATTTTAATGGAACAAATTGTAGATTAATGAATATCAACTACTTTAAAATATGATATATAATTAGTCGCCGATTTTTTGAGACTTTTAAAGCAAAATAAAATGTTTTATTTCCTGTAAATATTGATAAATGCCACACGGGAAGGTCACGTTGACATATGTCTCGCCTTAACTGCCCGAAAGCAAAAGCAGTGGGATCGTACTAACTCACACGTGGCCCTTGCTTATTGCACGACGAGGTGGCTCCGCTACACGTGTTCTTATCAAGTATCATCCCCAGAACTGGCTTCGGCCCAACCCCAATCGAACCACGCCCACGCTGGTCCACACAAACCAAGAATCAACCCGGTTTAAGCCACTTTGCCGAACCCACTCAGAAACTGGCCCGTATTTTACCGTTATTAAAGCAGGCAGAGAGAATCTTCTAATTAGCTTTACTAATTACAACTATAATTGTTAATAACGCCAACAGTACCTTCCACCATTAATTAACACGCCGCTCTCAAACTAGCTTTACAACTAGTCCGCTTTTCCGAGAAATCAGGGAAAAAAGAGAAAGAAGTAGGGGGATAAAACATAAGCTACTACTTTTAATTACACGAACACAAGTCTCCGTGTCACAATAGTGTCGGCTTCGTTGAGAACTATACCTGCTAACAAATGTGTGCCGACGGGGTCGGGGGAGAACTGGATGCGGTGGTGTCGGTGATAGTCGTGGTGGCGGATGTCCTCGGAGTCAGGATCACCTGCTTGACGAAGACAGTGGGCGTCGGAGATTTCTTCCTCTCATCGCCCTCTTTGATCAGCTCAGCTGTGATTCGTTGCAGCTTCTGTAAATTAGTTTCATTTGAAAGTCTTTTCCCCTGGAAGAGAACGGATTCTATGTTTCTCTGACGGAGTAATTCTTCTGCTGCTTCTACTGTCTTCTTCGCATCTCCAATTGATGTGTTAATTGAAGCTTTTGTGGCATCAACACACAGCCCATGAACCTGTATAATTTTGAATTTTTTTTTTAATAAATCATTCGAATTTGAATTTATTTGATATTAGTTTGAAGTTTGACTTTGGCGGTTGAAAGATAATGATACTGTCGAATCGAAATGATTGATTCTGGAATATGGGGGAAATGAAATTAGGGGGTAATTGCAAATTGCTTTGGAAAATCAGACCTGAAGGCGGACATAATTACAAACGGTGGCCTGGTTGTGTGAAAAGGCCAGTGCAATGGCTTGATCAACCTGAAAATAGCAAATAAAGATATAGGGGTATTTTCGTCAATGAATAAAGAATGGCGCATGGGTAATGTGAGGGCAGTTGTTGGAATTTGGAAACCAACAGGCGGGAGGCGCGTGTGCTTTTAGACGTACCGTGTCGGCCATCCCACTCCCAGCAATCCGCAACATCTCCGCCGTCGACGGCGAGGATTGTGGGGCGGGGTCGGCGCCGGCAATCGAGACTACGAGGAGATCATCGATGCCGGCAGCAAAGGGGAATTCCTGTTTGTTGTGAAGAACGTGGGTGATGGCAGCTGCGGTAGGGTTCGCCATAGCCACCCTGCCGCCGACGGCGGCTATTCTTGTTCTGCCGTCGATAGAGTTCAGCTCGACCGCCTTTCCGATGGCACAAGTGGCATCGCAGATTTCTCTGATGCGGAAATCGTAGCCGTCAGTTTCCACGGCATCCGCTCTCGAGAAGAGAAATGGCGCGCCGCTGGAGAGGTCGAAGCAGGGGATGAGTACTGGCTTCACGGTATCTCGCAGCGTCGCCTCTCCAAATATTCGACGGAATGCTCCGCTTCTTGTCCGCCGGAACAACCCCCGAAAAAGCCCCTTCCGGCAAAGCGGAAGAAGCCCCATTCTTCGCGAGAACGCCGACGGCCTCCTCGGCGGAGAAACGAGGGCGCCCGTCTTCCCCGCGGGCGAAGAGCATCGCCGCGACGACGCCCCCGGAGCCGGATCCGGCAACAACGTCAAAGAAATCGGCAATCCGAGCTGTGGGGTCACCGGATTGACTGCGCAGGGAGGATTCCATGCAGGCGAGATAAGCCGCTGTGAGGAGACAATCGCCGACTGCGTCGATAGAGAGGATCCGAACCTTGCCGGCGGAAATGGACTGCCGGGCGGGGTTCTTAGCTGGTGTAGTTAACGGAGAGGATTCAGTGAGGAAGAGCTTGGGATCGTCGTAACCGAAGAGGAATTTGGATTCCAGTATAGCGAATATCTCATAGCTTAGCTTGTCGACGTCGAAGCATGGCTCGATCAACGTCGGCGTGGCTTCCATTTTGGATCAGATGGTGACCAGAGATAGGAGAAGGCGGATTTGCCGTGGGCGGTTATATAGGGACACAGGCTACGTTAGCTAGTAATTAGGTGCACTTTAACGGTTGCTCGATTCAGATGATTTACTTGAATGCCATCAGCGTTACTGCCAACTGCCAAGTGTTACAGAGGAGAATAGACGGCTGGGATTTATAATCGTTGCAGGAGAACCGAGGAGTTGTAAATCGTCCTCGGGGGTTTGATGATCGGCGATTTGGGCTCGGGCATCGGTTCAGAATCGGGAAAAGAAGGCACGTGCGAACGCAGCCTGGACGTGGTGGGGAGTGTTGCCGACGAATCACATTGAGATCCTGTTGGGAGCAATGGACGGTGCAGATCTGTTATCAGAGATGTGCCGGAGTTGGATAGACAGAGATCTTGGATTATGTGCGCAGCCAGCTTAGCGGATCTATTTATAACCGCCAAACAATCTAACAAATTGTCCTGAATTTTTCCTCCTTAATTTAAATACCCATTTAATTACAAATATTATGACAATAATTATGACCCACAAATAAAATGTGAGCAGCATAATGAGATAAGAGATGGGCCTTTGTACATAGGGTTGAACATATTATTCGAAATTTCAAAATATTTTCCGTATTGAGTGTTTTAAATATCTTGGATCAATAGTTCAAATAGACAGAGGTATTCATAAAGATGTGACACATAATCCAAGCGGGTTGGTTGAAGTGGAGAGGTGCGTCAGGGATCTTATGTGATTGTAAAGTACCACTAAAACGTAAGAGCAAGTTTTATCGTACTGCAATTAAACCCGTGATGCTCTATGATTCTGAGTATTGGGCAGTGAGTTGTGTACATGAGCAAAAAATGAGAGTTGCAGAGATGAAAATGTTTAGGTGGATGTGTTGACACGCGAGATTGGATAAAATTAGAAATGACTGTATCAGGGATAAGACAGGAGTAGCACCAATTGTAGAGAAGATGCGAGAAGTTCGTTTAAGATGGTTTGGACACGTACAAAGGAGACCATTAGAAGCACCTGTTAGGCATTGTGAGAGTCTAGTCACTAGACATGTGAAACGAGGGAGGGGTAGACTAATAAAAACTTGGAATGAAACTACAATACATGATGTACTTAGGCATTAACGAGATTATGACAAAAGATAGAGCACAATGGCGACAAAGGATCCATATAGCCGACCCCGCTATAGTGGGATAAAGGCTTGAGTGTGTGTGTGGGCGCGCGCGCGCGATATATAGATCCTTCGGTTCGAGGCTAAATTTAGAAATGTCAATGTTACACCAAAAGGTTTTTTCCCTTATAGATAGTTGTTGTGGGTCACCCGGTTTTTCCCGATCAAGAGAAATCAGACCGTCTTATTTCGGAATTGGACTAAGCATGCAAACAGTTAAGGTAAGCAGCAACAAATGACAAGATGTTTTTTTGACGCGGAAAACCCGAAAAGGTGAAAAATCACATGACAGGATCTATGTCGAGCCAAAATCCACTGGTTCCTTTGAGAGATTTAATCTTAGAGTGAGACAGACCGCTTCTTCGTTACATTTGCAAAGTACAAAAATGAGAAATGAAACTAAGTTCTCGGGGCCTCGATGGAAGCGCTCCGACCATGAAAAAATGTCAAGTCCACGGAACCTCGGTGGAAACGTCCCGACCTGGAAATTTGGCAAAGTCCACGAACCTTGACATAAGTGTTCCGACTGGGGAAATCTCTAAGTGCACAGAGCTTTTACGTAGGAAGAGGAGCAGAGCGAATTCCTAAGCAGGGGATCGACCGAAGCCACGATCTCGCCGGAAAACCTCAGAGCTCTCTCTTGCCTCTACAGTTGCTTGTCCTCAAATGAAGATTTGAGGGTCTATTTATAATTTTCTTGAGGGATACACCGGTAATTGTGTCGGGGCGAAATTTGTGATGGTGAATGACGTCACTCAATTTAAAAAACCTAGATCACCAATTTTAGCAAAATGATGAAAGTGCCCCCCCCCCCCCCCCCCCGACGGCTCGGGCAGGGTGCCCAGAGGCAGCGGAGTCTGGAGGCGGCCAAAGGCAGCCAGGTCAGTGGCGCGGGGGTGCGGCCTCGCGGGCTGGCCGCTCGTGTGCATGCCATGCGGGTTACGGTCGCGCTCGCAGGCCGCACGCTGGGCTGCGCGGGTTGCGGTCGCGCGAGGGCGCGGGCCTTCGACCGCGTGGGGCTAGCCGTGCGCGGCCACGCAGGGTGCGTCTTCCCGTGACTGCGTGTGCGCATGCCGGTTGCGCCTACGCGGACTAGTCATGCCCATGTAGGGGTGCTGTCTGGGCGTGTGCGCTAGTTCGATCTCCTTCCTGGGTGCTTCCGGTACTTGGGGGAAGCGCGACTTCGCGCGCGTGACATGTCTGATCTGGTTCGTGCGTACTTGTCTGAATCTCGCTAGTTTGACTTAGAGATTTCAGGGACAACTCCATCAAATGCCTCCAAATTTTTGCGAGTCATGACCCGCGTAGTGATGAGCATGAAAATTTCTTGCTTTTTCCGAAACGTCTCAATTATTAGAAAAATATCTGCCATTCTTGCGAGATATTGGACAAAGATTGATGTTTATTTGCAGCCCGTTTTGCGGCAGAAAATTTTGGCAAGAAATATTGTCATCTTGGACGTCTTCCATTATGTGGCTTCCTTTGAGTTCTATAAATTAGAGAGGGTCATTAAGTTCTTCTCCTCATACTATTGTTGAAATCTTGGATTTCGTGGAGCTTTTTCCTGGGATTTGCGTGTTCCTGCGGTCGTCATGTCTCCCCCGAAAAAGATCAGTATTTTTGTGTCTTGGGAGCGAGGAGCGAGCTAGCGGGAGGATTCCGTGCAGAGTAGCGTTGACGCGGGGGGATCGCGGAAGGGGCAGTGAGCACGTAAATGGTGGACGCGGAGGCGGTGCGCGCAGAGGGGGATGCACCCAAGGTAGGTCGCGGGTGCGCTAAGTTGTGCGCGGGGCCTCCTGCGAGCGTGCACGAGCGAGGCTGCCAATGAGCATGCCCGGGGCCGCCAGCGCACGAGCTCGGTCAGGGCCGCCAGCGCAGGCATACGCGAGGCCGACTGCTTTCTTGCGCCCGGGGTTGCTTGCGCTGGACGTGTCCGTCGTTGTTTGTGTTGCCTTGCACGAGCGCGTTTGTTCTCATGTGTGCAAGATTCTTTCCTTTACTTGTTTTTATGTTAATGCTCGTCTTCTTTGCAAGTGTCGAAAGGGAGTGCTCCACAACGATCTATGCGCCTTTGGTCGACTTTGAACCTTGCCCGTGTGGGTGGTTGGAGGAAGCATTTCAGCATTTTGGCGGACGTGGAGATTGTGATCCCTTCCCCACTAGAGTGTATTCATCACCCTCCTCCGGGCCATTTCACGATTATGGAAGGGTGCTTAAAGGCCGGCTTTCAGATTCCCCACATGGAATATGAGGTTACAATATTTTAGTTTTGCGACATTCTGGTGATGTAATTTTCTCATGTGGGACTGATGAGGATTATGAGGTTGTTTTGCTTCTTTCAGGAGCATGGCTCGCAGATGTCAGTTCGACTCTTCCGCAAGTGGTGCAAAGTCTGCCTTGGCTCTAGCGACCGGATTGAGGTGCAGAGCAATAAGAGATGACTGTCATTTGAAGACAAAACCGATCATTGTCACGGTGGGAAGCTATTTGGGTTTGTCAAAAACCCGTGGAAGTTGCCTGAGACTTGGCAGGATCCTCTTGACCACTGTTGTCGCCTTACAGGGAAGGGGTGTGACTTTGCACCGTTGTTGGGCTTTAAGGATCTACGTGAGATGAACTTTGTTCTCCACAGGATCAACACATTTGTCATCGAGAAGCTGTTAGTTCTCACGAGCTTTTTGATAGATGTGGAGCAGAGTTGTGTCGCACGCTGGAGAGTGGAAAGAAGAGGAAGTTGGACTTTTTGCAACGACAGGGAGGAGGCGGGTCATCCTCTGCTGCCACGAGGTCATTATTGATGTTGTCGACGACTGTCCGGATGACCTGGTTGCTAATCCGCCGCCCGCCGAGACTGAGGATATTTCAGAGCTTCCCACGACGTGCCGGCTTCTGGAGCGATCCCTGAGCCGCCATCGGTGATGGGGAGGGGGAAGGAGCGGGAATGCTCTGCTTGCCATGCGCTTATCCTGAAAATATGTTTGTTTCCCCCAAGTATTTTTTCCCTCTTTTGCCTTGTACTACGTGCTGAAATAATTTATTTTCCGTGTTTGTAACTAGATGAAGCTCGCGACATCGTGCTCATGTGGAGCGGTACCTACGTAACCACGAAGGTTGATTTTCTCTCCCTGCGGACAAAGCTGGCTGCATCCGAGGACTCGCTGACGGAGGCCCGGAGGAAGAAGGAAGTTATTTCCTGACTGGTTAATGTGGAGTCCCAGTTGTCCTCTTCCTAGACCGAGGTCGAGACTCTTCGGGCAGCTGAGTGCTACTGACACTGAGATCGCAGCTCTTCACGAGAGGTTGGTCTCCGCCATGGCGACTCTTGCAGAGTCGGTCCATTGTGTCGAGCCGGTCGTCGCTGCAATGTACCAATAGGAGGCAGAGGTTGAACAACTAAAGAAAGAGAACGCTCAACTAATTTCAGAGCGGAAAGAGGTCGAGGCTGTGTGGGCTGCTGGGGTGGCCGAGTACAGAGCCGCTCACAAGTTTGAGGTTGAGCAGTCTCATATTGCGGAGGAGGCGCACTCTAAGATGATGGCGATGGAGGTTAACCCACTCGTGGAGGATAAGTGTGATGCCACATACTATTTAGATTTCAACAAGGGGTTTCGAGTTGCTCAGAGGTTTCTTAAGCGTGAGGCTCTACGTGTGGAGGATGGCTCAGACGAAGATGTTGATGTTGTCGCGGAGGGGTGATCCTGTGGACCTCTTCTTTCCCGGTTTGTTTTGATTTGCCTGTTTTTGTTTTGTAGGCTTTTTTTGTGTCGTTGAATATTTTTGCTTTTTATGATGATGTAGCATGTGAGACACCTTTTATTTGAGTGAAGACCTTTTTTGCTTTTGGATCTATTGCGTTTTGGTTCCGCTTTCGGCAGGGTAGTGCTTTGCTCGAGTATTATTTGTCTACTCGTGCTTTTGGGGAGAGCCGTAGGCCTCTTAGAATTTGGAGATGATGAGCCCTGGTTCGCTCACACTTTGAGTGGAGATGATGGGGAACATTCGCTTCTTTGCACCTTAGGAGAGTCGGAGTTTGTTCCGGTGGAGGTGGTGAAAGACCTTTGTTTGTTCGCGCCTCAGAAGGGTCGGGATCCGTCCGGGTGGAAGTGGCGAAGAACCATTATTCGTTCGCACCTCAGGAGGACCGGGGTTCGTCCGGGTGGAGGTGGGGAAGAAACTTTGTTTGTTCGCACCTCAGAAGAACCAGGGTTTGTTCAGGTGGAGGTCACAAAGAACCTTTGTTCGTTCGCATCTGAGAAGAACTATTAACATCTGTACTGATAGCCTACTATAGTAGGTCTAGGAGCTCTAATAAAATTTTTTCTCTTTTATGAATTTTTATTGTTACTTTTAATTTGAGGATATGGTGTAATTACATAAATGAGCATTATATTTTTATTTTTTGAAATACATTATAGTATATATTAAGTCATTAGAGTAAAAGGATAAGACTATATGTGACAATTTTGAATGTTGCAGGAAAGCAGAATTTTCCCTTATAGTAGTGAAAGATATAAATCCATACTATATATACAAAGATTTATCGGGAGCTAATCATATTTCATGGTGTAACACAGTGTAACGCAGTGTAACATCTGAGGCCCTCCAAATAATTTTCAGTCGTTGGATGTGACGATGGGCGGTTTGCCAATAGCCAAACTACCTAAAATCAGAATTCCAAATCGTTGATTTCTTCGGCAGCAGTTCCGCTGAAAAGGAAGACACACGTCTTGCCAATGCCGTCAGTAGCGGAGCCGCCGCTGGCCTGACCGGAGCTCACCGACGGGTTTGCCGGAGTCCGACGAACCCACTGGGTGTTGTGCGGCGATGGTCCTGCCCGCTCGCCACCGGACAACCCTCGACAGGTTCACCGAGCCCTAGTGAACCCGCGGGCGGGCTCAGCTCAGGCCGCTGGAGGCGGTGTCACAAAGAACTGATGAGAGAAAGTGTGAGAGAGGGGAGAAAGATGGAGGTGTTGTGTGGTCAAATCACTTTAAGAGAAGAGAGAGGGAGGGATAAAGAGAAGAAAAGAAGAAGGTGAAGCCCGCAATATTTTATGAAAAGAGAGGCAATAAAAATTAATTTAAATCTTATCATGCAATTTTTCATTTACATGTTTGCGCAAATTTTCGTTTTCCAAAATTGCCCTTCGGCATAGACGCTTGAATGCGGGTGTAGCCTGCCTGGAAGCGGGCGGAGCCCGCCTGGATACGTGTGCAGCCCGCAGCGACGCATCGAGAACGTGCGAAGCCCGTTCGAAGATGCTAGTATATATCTTATAATATATATATATATATATCTACCACTATAATAGAAGTATCAAACTCATGAATTTTAAATTCATTGGAGTGATTTCGGCCATCCGATCTGAATGCATTATTCAGCAGCCGTCTGATCAAACGCACCCCCTCTCCACTTTTGTGCAGGGCCCCTAAACCTACTGAAGGGGTACTAAAGTTACGTAGGTAACTTCAAAAAAGGCTTACAAAGCCACCACCCGCTAAAGCCCACGCAATTAGCGCAAATAATTTAAGCGCAACCCGCAAGCCAACCCGCTACCAGCCCGCCAGTTCACACAATTTAAGCGCAGCCCGCAAGCCCGCCAGCCAGGCTGATTTCAAACACTCATTTCAGAAAAGTATATTTAAACCCGAAAAGCAAAAACCGACGGGCAGTGTGGGACTAAAACAGGCGGGTGAACAATGCTCACACCACTGTTCACCCGCCTCTTATATTATAAACAGTATAAATATTTTATATTTTAATATTATAAATATTATAATTACTTTTATTAAAGTATATTATAAATGCAAACAGCTGTGGGCGGGCAAAGCCCTCCATCGTCGGCCGGGTACTGTGGCTCGTGGCCATCGGGCCTAAGGCCAGTGTCTGTCACTCGCGTGTGTGTGTATATATATATATATATATATATATATATATATATATATATATATATATATATATATATATATATATATATATATATATACATACATACATACATACATACATGTTGCGGCCAAACTCGACGTCCCGGTCGGACCGAAATTCTTGGATCGTCTTAGCTCTCGGAACGATCGAGCGCGCACACAGTCAATGAAAATAGAAAGTTGATAAGGTAATTTTTTGACGTGAAAAAACTCCGGAAAGAGGTGAAAAACCACGTGGTAGGATCCGTGCCGACCAAACCTTCATTAGATCTGAGTGCTGTTACAAGGATTTTTCAAGAACTCGAGGGCGACTAGCTGCCTCTCGCTACAATTATTGGGGAGAGAGAGAGAGTCTGGAGGGTGACAGACCACCACTCACAGGGCTAATTATTTCTTTGAGTGCTGCGCGGAGCAATTTGCTCGTTGTATTCTGGAGTCTTCTAATAATTCCTGGAGGCGAGAGCAGCTTGCTGTACACGTTCTGATATCTGGAGGAGATAGCGCTAGGTGCTTGTTGGAGGAGGGCGCGCGAAGCGCCAGATGAAAGTGGGCGCGCAGAGCGCTTGCTAGTAAAGAGAGAACGTAGGGCGTTTGTAGGAGGAGAGCGCGCAGGGTGCTTGTTGGAGGAGAATGCGCAGGACGCTTGCTAGTGGAGAGCGCACTGATCGCTTGTTGGAGAAAGGTGCGTGAAGCGCTGGGGGAAGAGACCCGTGCAAGGGAGTAATGTGTGTGATAGCACACATGAGAGTACAGGGGAGAGACATGCGCAAGAATGCGCAAGAGAGAGGTGGCGCGCGCGGGAGACCACAAGGGAGAAATGAGCGCGAGAGCGCGCAAGGTGGCGACGCACGGGGGAGCGCACAAGGGAGAAATGCGCGCGAGAGCGCGCAACGAGGTGGCGCGTGCGGGAGCACGCAAGGAAGAAATGCGTGCGAGAGCGCGCAACGAGGCGGCGTGCGCGGGAGCGCGCAAGGGAGAAATGCGCGCGAGAGCGCGCAACGAGGCGGCGCGCGCGGGAGCGCGCACGGGAGAAATGCGCGCGAGAGCGCGCAACGAGGCGGCGCACGCGGGAGCGCGCAAGGGAGAAATGCGTGCAAGAGCGCGCAAGGGAGCGACGCGCGCAAGGTAAAAATGCGCGCGAGAGCGCGCAAGGAGGCGCCGTGCGCGGGAGGGCGCAATGAGTCGGCGTGTGTGGAAGCGCGCAAGGAGGCGGCGCCCGTGGGAGCACGCAGTGGGGCGGCGCGCGCTGGAGCGCACAATGGAGAAATACACACAAGAGTGCACACGGAGGTGGCGCGAGTGGGTGCGTGCATTTGAGAAATGCGCGCGAGGGGGCGGCGTGCGCGAGAGCGCGCAAGGAAGATATGCGCGCGAGAGCGTTCGAGAAGGCGGCGGGCGCGGGAGCGCGCAAGGGAGAAATGCGCAAGAGTGCGCGCGAGGAGGCGGCGCGCGCAAGGAAGATATGCGGAGGAGAGAGAAATTTCGGGCGGAGAAGATGAAGATCTTCGAAGCCGAAGGAGATCTTCAAAGAATGCTTGAAGATCTTCGAAGGGAGAGAAGAAGGTGAAGAAGATGAGGGAGGAAGGAGAGAGAGGGAATCCGTAGGAGGATTTTTCCCAAGGATCCAATCCCCATTAAAGGAGTGTCTGAGGCCCTATTTATAGGATTCATGGGTGGTTATTGAGGTTACGCGGTTATCTGCAGCCCATAACCATCATGATTGCAATCAATACACCAAAATATTATATTTATTTTTACAGGACTATGCTTTAATATGCATATTAATCTCGTTATACACAGACCATTCTATTTTTGACAACGCATTATCTCCACTACGGGAGATCATGTAGGCGGTTACGTGGGTGGTTACCCACGTAACCGACGACGTCGATCGTGGGAGCGTGATCGGACGGTGGAGACGGGCTCCCTCGGACGGCCGGCGAACTTGCCGGCGAATTTGCCAGCGAGGCGGGAGATCGCCGCCAACGGCCGGGAGAGCGGGCGGCGGCCATGCTAGTGACGGAAAGTGGGGAGCGGCCGACAGTGGCGACCTCCGAGGAAGAGAGGAGTGACGACGGCGGCGGCCGCTGGACAAATGAGCGACGACAGCGGTGGCCGTGGAGTCAGGAAATAACGGCGGCGGCGGCCACGAGAGAAACAGACGACGACGGCGGTGGTTGTGGAGTTGAGAAATAACGGTGGCGACGGCCGTGGCGTTGGGCAACGGCAGCGGCGGCCGCGGGAGAAACGGATGAAGACGGCGACGGTCGTGGAGTCAGGAAATAACGGCAGCGGCGGCCGCGACGTTTGAAGACGGCAACGGCGGCCGTGAAGTCTAGAAATAATGGCGGCGACGGGCACGACATTTGAAGACGGCGGCGGCGACAGCCACGAGAGAAACAAATGACGGTGGCGGCATCCGCGGCGTTGGGAGACGGCGTCGACGGTGGCCACGGGAGAAACGGACGACGACGGCGCCGGTCGTGGAGTCGGGAAATAACGGCGGCGGCGACCGCGACGTTGGGAGATGGCGGCGCCGGCGGCCCGTGAGAAACAGACGATGGCAGTGGCGGTAGTGGTGATAGTGGCGGCAGGCGGCGGCCGACGGTGGTCAGCGGCGACGAGCGGTGGCGAGCGACGGCGACGGTAGTTATTGAATGGGAGCCTCCATAATTTCTCCTATTGTGTTGGAGATCATGGAAAGTGGGTTGACCGGTCAAATCCATGATCTCCATAATAGGAGAAATTATGGGGGGAGTGATTAAATAGACCCCCTAGAGCTTTAAATGGGGCTTCATCCCCATCAATTGCCCCCCAAATCCTTTGTTGTCGGAGATTGACACAAGCGAGAGAACAAGGATTTTTCCTCATTCTCTACGATCATGACGGCAATCGGTGAAAGGCCGGAAATGTTAGAGAGCGGCACCTGGCGAGCTCAGGTAACGTTATGTTAAAAGATTTCTGGGGGAAAGATGGGACGACAAGAGGAAGCGCCAGCGCACCCAAAAAAGGAGGGCCCCCGGCGCCTTCACGGTCGGACGGCGCGGCGGCGGCCACTGCGCGGGAACGTGAGGAGGTGCGCGGACCAAGTCGTGCAGGTGCGCGCACCTGGTCGCGCGAGTGGGCGCGCGTGCGCGCGCCTGGGTTCGCACGCACCTGGGTGCTCGTGCACTGTGCGCGCGCATGGATACGCGCGTAAAAGTGCGCAGGGGCGCGCCCAGTGGGCGCGCACACTGGATACGCGATGTGCCCGGTGCATGCGCACAACGCACCTTGTCGCGTGTGCCTGAATGCGCGCGTGTGCGCGTGCATCGAGCTGTGCGGTGTGTGTCGGATTGTGCGCGGGCTAATATGCTTGTGCGGGCATGCATAAGTACGGTGTAGATAAAAGGTGCGGAAGGTGCACTGACCTCCGAGTGAAGTGGTCACTGGTTTGTGCGTACAACAAAATGCACGGGAGGTGTAGAGGTTAGACCGTTTAGGGGACGGCTTGTGTGCCAGGATTTGTATGTACGAGATGTGTAATGTGCATTGTGCATGCTTGGGGATATGTGCATGAGGTGTGCTTAATGCGCATAATGTGTTATGATTCTGTGTAAGAGTGCAATGTGCACATAATGGTAAGATACACTTGCAAGAGTGGAGATAAAGATCTTGCATGCAGTGATGGTCCTGTTTTGATATGTGTGGTGGGCGCGATGTGCGCGAGGGAACGTTTGGATTTTATGCGTGCATGGCGCGACATGCACAATCGTGCTTTGTGTGTGCGCAAGGTGCATGACATGCGACATGTACACGAGGTGTGATGTGCACAACATGTGATGTGCAAGGTGCATAACAGGTGTTTCGTGCACGATGCACGTTGCGTATGCGATATGCGCAAGGTGTAATATGTAAGGTGCATTGAGCGCTTATCTGTGGAAGGGAAGAGGTCGCTGAGATGCGGAATTTCTGGTGCCCCCGAGTATATCACCGGGTACCTCTTGTACAAGGTCGGAGGGAGAAACTTGTTGCGGCGAGATGCATGGATGCATACACGGTGCCTCCAGAATGATACCTCAATTGGCGAGGTTCAAGTTATTCTGCGTAAGTTTGGCGTGCAATGTCGTTTTGCGCGAGACTAGCTCTCGACTTTTGCGTTGATTTTCATCGTGGCCTAGGGCGCACGAGGCTGGCTCGCGACGGAGATTGCACGAGACTGTCTTGCGTCTTGGCGCACACGAGGCTATCTTGTAGCGAAGTTTACACGAGTTTGGCTCGCGACTTTAGCGCGTACAAGGCTGGCTTGCAGGGAAGTTTGCACGAGTCTGGCTCGCGGCTTTAGCGTGCACAAGGTTGGCTTGCGGGGAAGTTTGCACGAGACTGTCTTGCGGCTTAGTTTGCACGGTTCCAGCCTGCGTCTTAGTTTGCACGATTCCAGCCCGCGACTTTGTTTACTTAGGCTATAATCGCGGTTTTGCCGTGAGGGGGGCAGGCCCCCACAGGGAGTTTGCACGAGTCGGGCTCGCAGCTTAGTTTGTGTGGGTTGTAATCACAGCTTAGCCGTGAGGGGGGCAGGCCCCCACTGGGAGTTTGCTCGAGTCGGGCTCGCGGCTTATTTTGCGCGGGTTGTAATTGCGGCTTAGCCGTGAGGGGAGCAGGCCCCCACGGGGAGTTTGTATGAGTTGGGCTCGCGACTTATTTTGCGCGGGTTTTAATCGCGGCTAAGCCGTGGGGGGGGGGGGGGCAGGCCCCCACGAGGAGTTTGCACAAGTCGGGCTCACGACTTATTTTGCGCGGTTCCAACCCGTAACTTAGTTTGCGCGGTTCTAGCCCGCAGCTTCTTAGTTTGCGCAGGTTATAATTACGGCTTTGTCGTGACGGGGGCAGGCCCCCACTGGGAGTTTGCACGAGTTGGGCTCACGGCTTACAGCTGAAGAGGTCAGGATCCCTTTTGCGGCGATCTGAACACTCTGTAAGAGGAGATGTCAGAGTTCTTTGTTGAGAATAGTGAACACTCTGTAAGTGCAGAGGCCAGAGTCCCTTGTTGGGAATACTGAATACTCTGTAAGAGGAGAGGCCAGAGTCTCTTATTGGGAATACTGAACACTCTATAAGATGAGAGCCCATAGTCTCTTGTTGGGAATACTGAACACTCTGTAATGCAGTCATCAATAAGATTGGAAATAACACTTGTTGTTTGTCTCACGAATGTTAAATACAAAATACAAGCAGTAATGATGGAGCTCCGGATGCTCATTTGGCAGAAAGCAAACTCTTCTTTGAGTTGTTCATCCTGGGGATCGTCTCAGTGTCGGATCATTCTTGACATGTTGATTCAGAGCCTTTATTTTGGAGAGAACTCTCGAGGTACCCAAGGCGAACGAATCATTCGATTTTTGTCTTCAGTCTTGAACAATCTGCTGTCTTACGCCCGTGACCTTGATGGAAGTTGCAATACTTAGATTGGTCCCCTGAATTTGGAGTAAGAGACCTTGGCCTTTGAAGAGACAGATGGTTCCGTATGACGAGCAACACTTCCGCTCGCGAAGTGTTGTGGGGAGTGAAGGCTTGATGTTGGTGATGCCCCCCAGCCTGTCGAGAGTTGACGCGGCGCGAGTTGCTCTTTTTGGGAACCGACTGTAGTGTCAACCCCTGCTCTCGTTGTCTCTTTGAATTGCTTTTGAATTGTTGGCGGTGTGCTTCGATTGCACCGTCAGCGACGATCTGGGCATCGATTCGTTGAACAAGATCAGAATAGCTCGGTATAGTTTCTTGTACTAGTGCAGAGTGGAAGCCACCAGGGCGGAGCCCTCCAAGAAGAAATCCGCGTAGGAGTTCCGATTTTATTCCAGTGATTCGTCGTGCTTCAGTGGTGAAACGACAAAAGAAATATTTAAGGGTTTCCCCTTCACTTTGACAGATACCGGACATGTGGGAATGATCGTTGAATATCCGACGACTGGCGATAAACTAATCCGTGAATTGTTGCGTTAGTTCTGCGAAATATTTGATTTATCCTTCCTTCAAGGACATGAATCATGTACGAGCTTGCCCTTTCAAAGTTGCTGGGAAAGCTTGGCACAATAGTTTGTACAACCCCGTATCTGGCGAGTGGGGCGCCAGGAACCAAACTAGCTGGCTCCCTTTTATTGAGTCTCGGGCGAGCCCCAAGGGGGGTAGAGCTCGGCAGCCTCCAGCTTGCCCAGGCGAGTCCAGCTTGTGGCAGGCGAGTAGGGCCAGCCGGGCCCGCACTCGCCGGGAGGTAGGTAGAAGCGGCGAGTATCGCCCAGTCCCCTCTGTTCGTAGAATGGAGCTCGGAGTTCGTCGTCCTCTGGACCTTTCGTTGAGTCCCAGGCCGCTCACCGAGCTCTGACCGCCGAGCGAACTCGCAACTCGCGAGCAGGGCAATCCGGACCCGTACTCGCCGCCCTTGCCGAGCAGAGGTTGCTGGGGGCTACTCGCTCATTGATCTATGAGGTATTTTTACCATTTTTCCTCCGCTGGCCTGCCCATAGCCTGCTAAAACAGCGGAGTTCCACTGTTGGCAGACCTGGTTGGGCTGCACATAACTGTTTGGAATTGCGGAGGTTGGCTATTTGCAGGTCGTTTTCAGAAATCTATAAATAGGACCCAAGGGGCACCTCAGAAGGCAGACTTGATATGCTCAAGGGTTCCCTAATCTTCTAGCGCTTTCTGAGGTTACCTTAGCTCGGCCTTTGGCTAAAGAGGGGAAGTGCTCTAAGATCTTCCAGGTGTGTGGTGGGACCTCCACGCCGAGTCCTTGGGTCAGTTTTCCTTTGTCTTTTGGCTTGCAGGAGAGAAGTAGATGCGTGATCACCCCTTCCCCAAGGGTGAACTCTACAAGAGACCGAGTTTTCAGTTTCAATATTTTAGTGCGGTGAGCGTAGAGAGTGGTCAGCACAGAAAATCTTCGACAGGCTCGATGACATGACAAGGCTCAGACAGGTCTGACTCGCCGCCCCCGCCACCTCTGGCCACAGTGGGAATGTTTGAAGACTTCAGGCATGAGGTGCCCAGCCTCATCAAGTTCGCACTCGGCGTGCGGGCCGAGTGCTCAAATCCAGCCGCCCAAATCACTGTCGCCCCGTCTCTGGGTGAGGATGCTCCCGGCAGGCGAGCTGGGAAGGAGGTCGGCGAGGAAGGAAGGGGATGCGAGCTCCATGAGCGCGAGCTCTTCCCTGGCTCGGCAAGCGCAGGCCGGGTTGGCGAGATGGCTGCGCGAGATGCTCCAGCTCGCCCGGCAGGGGGAGGAAACCCCTTTAGCGAGTTGGTTTCCTCTGCCCCAGTTCCAGGGGGGTTCAAAGAGTCAGAGATGTCCTACTACACCGAGAAGGGGACCCGGTCGAGCACGTCCAATGGTTCGAAGATGTGGTTTCGATCCGGCAAATGTCGGATGGCTTCAAGTGTCGGCTCTTCGCCATCACCCTCAAGGAAAAGGCGAGGGAGTGGTTTCACCAGCTGCCGGCCAGCTCCATTTACTACTTCGAGGACCTGCGTCAGGAATTCATGTTAAGGTTCACCACCTCCAAGAGGAGGAAGAAGGAGTCGGAGTCCCTGTTTCACATCAAGCAGGGGGTGAACGAGACTTTGGGGAGCATCTCAGAAGGCAGGCTTGATATGCTCACTGATTCCCTAATCTGCTAGCGCTTTCTGAGGTAGCATTAGCTTGACCTTTGGCTAAGGAGGGGAAGTGCTTTAAGATCTTCCAGGTGTGTGGTGGGACCTCCACGCCGAGTCCTTGGGTTAGTTTCCTTTGTCTTTTGGCTTGCAGGAGAGAAGTAAGTGCGCGATCACCCCTTCCCCAAGGGTGAACTCTACAAGGGACCGAGTTTTCGGTTTCAACACCCACCTTGTCGGTGGCGGACGGCCAACCTCCTCCCCAGAAGCCCCCCCCGCCCTCTCTCACCGCGCCAGCCGCGGCCGATGAAGCGGTCGCCCGGGCCACACCTCCCTCAGATGAGGGGGGGGGGGCTCCCTAGGCCACCGGCGAGCGGCCAAAGGGGGACGGCCGCACCGACCGCTCCTCCCCGACCGCCATCAGCAGTCCTCCACTCGACGACAAGTTTATTGACCACCCATGGAGTCCCGCTCCCATCGTCTGATCGATTTTGGATGTTCTCGGCCGTCCGATTCGAGCGTATCCACCCAGTAACCACCAGGTTAGTGGGGGAATTTAATTAGTAGTTTAATTATTAATTTAGGGGTGCAAACATCAGTATTAATGTGCACCCCTAAACTATGTGAAAATATTCATGTTAGGTGGTACGGTGTGCGGATAGCCGCATAACCACTGTAACCACCCCCTAGAGCCTATAAAAGGAGCCTCATGCCTCCTCATTTCTCACCTTTTCCTCCGAGTCTTCTTCTTCCTCATGTCGAAACTCTGCTGAATTCCTCCTACGAGCAGCACCCGAGCCGCACTCAAGTCGCACCCGAGCCGCACCCGGGTCACATACGAGCCAAGTTGAAGCCGCCCGACGAAGCCCAATCTCAATTTCTAAGGGCCCCCCCCCCCCCCCCCCCCCCCCCGCAACCACCAGTCTAGTCGCTCCGCTCCATGTTCAGAATCAGCTAGGCGTTAAACGAAGACCACCAACACAAAGTGCAATTTGTAACAACTCCCTGTGCGACGGTCTGTTGTCCGCCGTGTGCCTAGTGTTCTCTCACCCCAAAATTGTAACGAGAGGTGGTCTGTCACCCTCGACTTCTCAAACAAGCTGTAACAGCCAGGAAATAGTGGACTTTGGCCGGCACAGATTCAGTCACATGGTTTTTTACCCAATTGAGGGGGTTTTCCACGTTATAACTTAGTGTGTATGATCAATCTACTTTATTGACTGTGTGCGCGTTCGACCGTTCCGAGAGCTAAGACAGTCCAGGTTTTTTCGGTTCGACCAGGACATCGAGTTAGACCACAATAGTTTGACGCCATCTGTGGAAAACGAGTTCCCAACATCCTCAGAATACTGTACCCCCGGCACAACTGTACTCAAGATAAAACATTCAACCCAACAGTTTCCAAGGAGTAGCTTCAATGGCAAAGATAAGCGCCCGGACAGCTGAAGCATTCGTCCTAGGAGGGCGCATTGAGCCAGCTCACTCCCATTTACTTGTAGACGTGCCCCTCGAAGCAGAAACTATTCTCTCCCCAGTAATATCATTGGAGGGACGAGTTCGACAGATGGAGGAGCAACAATCCGAGATGCTCGCTCTACTCAGAAATATGTGAGCGCCTCCTGCTCAGCCGCCTACACCGGCCAATCCTCCGCCTGCACCAAGCCATGGCCTAGCAAGAGAAGCTCCGCGAAGTGAGGCGTCAGAGGAACTCTCAGAGGCCACTAGTTCCACTCACCCAATCCTCAGAGCAGCTGGAGCCGGCCTTCACAACCAAGTCCTAGAAGAAGAACCCTGCTTGCCCCCGCGCGAAAGATTCACTCGGGAAGAGATACGAGAGGTGATCACTGAGGAATGCGGACAAGATGGCCGATGAGATATTCTCCCCTGCTGACCACTTCACCAAGGCTCCTTACTTGCACCCCCGGTTTTGGCACATCCAATCCTGCATGACTTCAAACTACCGAATATTGAAACTTTCGATGGGATCGATGATCTGTTAGAACACGTCAACCACTTTACTACGATCATGAGGATCTATAATGCATCTAACCAGCTACTCTGCCAAGTCTTCCCAGCCACTATCAAAGGCCAAGCTTGGACCTGGTTCCACTCTCTGAGGGAGGAGACTATTACAATCTTTACGGAATTGACAAGGCAATTCGCTTACCAGTTCATCGTCAATCGAAAGATCGTTCGAGATCCTTCACATTTGTCAGGGATTCGACAAAACGAAGGAGAATCCTTGAAGGAGTTCTTCCGCAGGTTTACTGCAGAAGCTCGCCAGATTCCGGGAGTTGACCCAGAACTCTTGAGGAGAGTATTTCTTGGAGGGTTTCGCCCTAATGGTTTCTACTCGGCTTTGATGAGAGAAACTATCCATAGCTACCCAGACCTTGTACACCGCGTGGAAGCCCAAATTGCGGGAGATGAGGCCATTGAAGCACATCATCAGCAGTTCGATGGAGACCAGAGATGCAAAAGGGACATAGAATTGTCTTCAAAAGTCCAAGAAGGAAGGTTCCAGGAAGAGCGTCGGAATGGCCAGCGACGACGTGACCTTCAGAAGGACCAGCCACCCCGAGAATACACTCTGTTAAATACTGACCGTACAAGCATACTCTACGCCATCCAGAATGAGCCAGCTCTACATCGTCCTAAGCAGCCCGCTCTAAACCCCAGAAATGACCAGTTAAAGTATTGTGACTTCCATCGAGCAACTGAGCACACCACAGAGTAGTGTGCAAGACTGAAGGACGAAATCGAGCGCCTAGTCCGCCAAGGACTCCTTTGCAGGTTCTTACAAGGACATGTGCAGGATCAACAAGCTCCTCCTAAGCAGGCAAGGGATCAGCAAAACGCCCAGCGAGGAGGAGCCGGGGGCACACAAATAGTTGGAAACATCAAAACTATCATTGGGTCACCGATTCTCTCTTCCCAGATACTTTCAGTAAGCGCTTAGGGAGGCATTCACGAATACAAAAGGTGCAAATTGAAGAAAAAGAGCACAATCATCATATCAACATTCAAGTACATACAGAAATGCGCCAATCAAGAACCGTCAAATAATAATGACGACATACAAGACACAAGACTAGAAAATCAAAAGATGCAAACACACTAATACAAGGAGATAGCGCCGCTACAAATCAGTCGTGTCAACATCAGAACTCTCGTCGCCAGAGATATCATCAAAGTTAAGGCCGATATGTCGCATCCCAAGCTCCCGCCAACAAGAAGAAAAGCCTTCGAGACTCCACGCCTCAGGGCCAGCTCTCGAACGTCTTCCATATAAGGCTCCACCTCCTTGCTCCAGATCTCATCACGAACTTCCTCGCTGTAACACCCCCTATCCGTCGCATAGCATATAACAGTAGGTCCAGCCGGGGCCCGACGCCATATACCACAGACAGACCGGGTGGTTACTCATGGAAACCATCCAACCAATCATCACGTCCTACACAGAGCATTCTAGCGGAACCAGATTTATAAGTTGTAATAAAGAACCCATCATTAAAGCATGAACGTCCACTAATACCAAAATAGGAATGTACATACACAAGTACATGCCTTAAGGCCTTAAAAAAATTGTTCACTTCATATTACATGTTTTACAAAACACGGCACGTAGGCCGGTCATACATGAATAAAAACAGTAAACACTTCCAATTAGGCCTTCGAGGGCCGGCTTCGCAAATTGGGCTTTAGCCCGCTATTGACCGTTTGGTCCAGCAGCACCTGCAAGCAACAAACCACCGCACGGTGGCAAAATAAGGCAACGGTCAGCAATGCTGACCAAATTATAACGATCCCGCCCCCAACTCGGGGCGGCGATGCTCCTTCCCTGCATTTCATTAGCATAAGCGAGCAATATATAAACTCATTGCATCACAGGCGTTGGCACGCAAGGCCACACGCCCCGTGCTCTTAGGGCACATTCTCGGTGATCGCAGTCTAAGCCGCTAACTCACCACCGTCTCCAGGACGACAATATCTCGTGAGCAAATTGGTCTTTTAGGCAGATGTTACGACACTTTAATGTCATCAACAGCCTATGTCACGACACTTTAATGTCATCGACAGAAAGACCCGACCTCTATGCCCTCGGCATAAAGCAGGAACGGTTCCCACTCAACCCGTTGCTCACTTGCCACGACACTTAAATATCATTGGCACGAGTTAAGTTTCCCCGAAGCCCGTGAATCGAACGTACAATATTACATAACCCAGTTATGTACTAGTTGGCTCCTAGGCCCACAAGTTGGCAAGATCACGCATCCGCCCAGTTTTCCGGGTGCACCTTTGGGTTAATCCCCTAGGCTCCCTGTTGCAATCTACCGTGTAGAAAACCCGAAAAACAACCAATAGCACGAAGTCTTTTCCGGCATTTATGCAATGCAACATCACCGATCCAGACCAACATGTCCGGGTAGACTTCACACATCATGCCTATGTCCGTTCTCGCTTACGGACTCTAAACAACGGGGACTTCACATATCTACCTGAAGGAACGCCTCCAACTCACCGCAAACTCGCGAGAGCGGGCTTCCTATGCAAAGAAGGAGAGATACTTATGCTCAAGAAGAGAATCGTTACCCTTGCGTTCTTCTTTGGCGTCATGGAAAAGTAAGCGGATGAAAAGCACCGCACTAGCTTTGCCTCCGTGGATCCGGAGTCGGCTCGTGATTTGGAGCTTCGAAGCTCCTCCAATGGCCGGATCTAGCTCCTTCCTTCCTTGGCTCTCCTCTCTCTCTAAGTTTTAGAAAGATAACCACTCATGAAAAGTGAGGATTTCTAAGGCCCAATCCCGGGTATATCCCTTCAGGAACAACCCCCAGCCGTTGGATCACCAATTAAAGAAACGAACGGCTTTAATTCGGGACTGAAATGCCCAATCTGGACCGCACACGGCTTGACACACGCCCGTGTCCAGGGCCGTGTGTCTCATTCGCCGTCAAAATCGACGCGCCTGGAACAACACACGGGCATCGAACACGCCCGTGTTCGACCTGACACGCCCGTGTTCCACCTGACACGGCCGTGTGGCCGGCCGTGTACCCCCATCGTTTTTCCCCGAAAATAACCCGAGCACTGCACGGGTTCTAGGACACGCCCGTGTCCTTTCCCGTGTCACCTTAACACGCCTGGGATCTAGGCCGTGTACACTGTCTCGACACTCGACACTTCGTCGAGCGAAGATCGTCGACCTGACGACACGGCCTTGGACACGCCCGTGTCCGAGGCCGTGTGCCTTGTCTCGACACAATGTCGAGAGCAAAATGTCGACTTCCGGGATGAGTGTCGACACGGGTCGACACGCCCTGCGAAACGCCCGTATCGCAGGTCGTGTGCCATGTCTCGACACTTCGTCGAACGCAGAGTGTCGACTTCGCGGGCTAAGTGTCGACACGGGTCGACACGCCCTGCGACACGCCCGTGTCGCAGGCCGTGTGCCCAGTCTCGACACAATGTCGAGAGCAAAGTGTCGACTTCCCGGCTGAGTGTCGACACAAGCTTCACACGCCCTGGGACACGCCCGTGTCCCAGGCCGTGTGCCTACTACCAGAACCCAAAACTGGCCCAAAACGTCCCCCGTCGCTCTTTTGAGTTTTGGGGCGTTACAACTCTCCCCCTCTTAAAAGAATTTCGTCCCCGAAATTATATAAAGGAAAGACATGTACAAAACCAAAATTTGTACCTGAGCGGAACAACTCCGGATACTCGTCAAGCATAGTCTGCTCTCGTTCCCAAGAGAGCTCTTCACGACCGCAATTGTCCCATCGGACTTTGACCATCCTGATCTCTTTATTGCGTAGTCGCTTGACCTCCGAGTTCTCAATCCGCACGGGCTTGACCTTTGTCGTCAACCCACTTTCCACCGGCACTTGATCAACCGCGATCACTTGCGTAGGATCTTGCACCGCCTTCCGAAGCACCGAAATATGGAATACATCATGTAATCCACCAAGCTCCACTGAAAGCTTCAATCGATAGGCTGCTTCGCCAACTCGCTCCAAAACCTCAAACGGACCAAGGTACCTCGGGCTTAGCTTTTTCAATCGCAGCACCCGTGAGACACCCTTGAACGACTTGATCTTTAAGTACACATGGTCACCCACAGCGAACTCCACGTTCCTGTGCTTGGCATTATAGTACTTCGCTTGCCGGTCCTGAGCGATAAGCAACCTCTCCCGAATGGTTCTCACCAAAGAAGTAGCATCCTCCACTTCTAATCACTTATACAACTTTGACTCACCCGTTTCTAACCAAGACAACGGCGTGCGATATTTTCTATCATATATGGCCTCGAAGGGCGCCATTTGAATACTCGCTTGGTAGCTATTGTTGTATGCGAACTCTACCAAATAAAGGTGGTCTTCCCACTGCTTTCCAAAATCCAAGACACACATGCGGAGCATGTCTTCCATGGTTCTATTGACCCTCTCGGTCTGCCCATCCGTTTGCGGATGGAAGGCTGTGCTAAATTTCAACTTTGTTCCCAACATTTGTTGCACAAGCCTCCAATCATTGGACGTGAACTGCCCATCTCGGTCACTCACGATGCTGCGGGGCACACCATGAAGCCGTACTATGTTATCCACATAAAGTTTTGCCAACTTCTCCACCGGATCATCCTTCCTATGCGGAATAAAATGTGACACCTTCGTCAACCGATCCACGACCACCCAAATGGCGTCGTTCCCCTTTTGCAACCTTGACAAACCATGCACAAAGTCCATAGAGATGTCGTCAAATTTCCACTCCGGAATAGGCAAGGACTTAAGAAATCCTCCCGGCTTTTGGCATTCCGCCTTCACCAAGGCGCAAGTTTGGCACTTCGCTACGTAGAGCGCCACATCTTTCTTCAAACCCGGCCACCAAAACAGTTTTTTAACATCGCGGTACATCTTCGTGCTCCCCGGGTGAATCGAGTACCTGGTATGGTGTGCCTCGTACAACAACTCCACCCGCAAACTACCCACACTTGGGATGCACAGACGACCGTCTTTCAAAAGTAATCCGTCCTCCACGATGAATTGGGAATTTGACCCATCCAGAGCCTCTACCATGTACTGTTTCATATGGACATCCATATCCAAAGCCTGCCGAATCCGATCAGCAAGGTCATATTGGACTTCATTCCAATTCAGAACTGCTTCAGCACTTGATTGCCTATCCACACAAACAATCTCCAACGCCTCCAACTCCCGCACCAACCGCTCATCATGCACCGATAGCCAATTGGCTTAAGCTGGGGCTCGGTGACTCAACGCGTCCGCAACCGCATTCCCTTTACCGGGCACGTAGTGGATCTTGAATGTATAGTCCCCCAGGAACTCCATCCATCTACGCTGCCGCATATTCAGATCCTTCTGATCAATCAGATACTTCAGACTCTTGTGATCGGTGTAGATATCAATCTTCACACCGTATAAATAGTGTCTCCACAGCTTCAAGGCAAAAATCACGGCCACTAACTCCAAGTCATGGACCGGATAGTTTCTTTCATGCACTTTTAGCTGTCTCGAGCCATAAGCTATTACACTTCCGTGTTGCAGTAGCACGCAACCCAAACCGCTGCCCGAAGCATCACTGTAAATCTCATAGCCTTCGGTCCCACATGACGAACTCAGCACAGACGCCGTGGTCAACCGACACTTCAACTCCTCAAAAGCTCGCGCGCACTCCGGTGTCCAAACGAACTTATGCTCCTTCCTCGTCAAAGTAGTGAGAGGTAACGCTATCCGCGAGAAGTTCTCTACGAAGCGCCTATAATAGCCGGCAAGCCCCAGAAAGCTCCGGACTTCCGCTACCGTAGCAAGCTCAGGCCACTCCCGTATCGCAACAATCTTCGCCGGATCCACAACAATACCCTCTCCACTCACTATATGACCGAGGAACGCCACTGAGGATAGCCAAACTCGCACTTCGAGAACTTGGCATACAACTGATTTCTCCTTAGCGTCTCCAGAACCAAATGAAGATGCTTGAAGTGATCTTCCTCACTTTGCGAGTACACCAAAATATCGTCGATGAAGACGATCACAAAATGGTCCAAGTACTCCCTGAAAGTCCTGTTCATCAAATCCATGAACACTGACGGCGCATTAGTCAGCCCAAACGGCATGACCGTAAACTCATAATGCACGTATCTCGTACTAAACGCTGTCTTCGGGATATCACTCTCCCTTATTCGCAGCTGATAGTACCCAGCCTTGAGATCCAACTTCGAGTACACCGTCGACCCGACTAACTGATCAAAAAGATCATCAATCCGGGGGATCGGGTACTTGTTCTTCTCCGTCAACTTGTTGAGCTCCCGATAATCAATACATAGCCTCAAGCTTCCGTCCTTCTTCTTAACAAAGAGGACCGGTGCGCTCCAAGGCGAAGAACTCGGGCGCACATACCCTTGCTCCAACAACTCTTGCAGTTGAACTTTCAGCTCCGCCATTTCCTTAGGCGCTAGCCGATAAGGAGATCGTGACACAGGCTTTGCACCTAGCACTAGCTCAATCATGAAATCTATCTCCCGTTGAGGCGGGGCTCCAAAAAGATCTGCGGGGAACACATCAGGGTATTCCGATACCACTGAAATACAATCCAACGCGGGCTTCGGCTTTGCAACCTCCACTAGTGTAAAGAACAGTTCTGCACCGGCACGAACCGCCTTCACCACCTGAAGAGCAGACATCAACGCCTTGCTCGACCCCTTTAAGCCCGTAAAAGTCGTTTCACGACTTGCTCCTAGCTTGACTTCCTTGCTACCGCAATCTATATGGGCCTGCTGCTTCGAGAGCCAGTACATGCCAAATATGACGTTGAACTCCACCAACGGAAGTAAAGACGCCTGCAGATCGAACTCCTGATTCCCAATACGAATCTTAACATCGCAGATCCTATCCGCTCGCATCGAACACCCATTAGGCAACAACACATCCAACTTATCCTTCGCCATCGAAGAAGGGACTCTGATGCGTGATATAAATCCCTCGGACAAGAAGGAGTGTGAAGCTCCCGTATCGAAGAGTGTTCTTGCCGGATTTTCACAAATCAATACAAATCTTAAACAAGTAGTGGTAAGGTAACATGTGCATAACAAGTATTTAAAGGAATTGACTTGCTATAAATTAAACCGTACTTGTCACCACATCAGCCTGTTTGATGGCCTCCTGTTGGCCAAGATTATAGACCCTTGGTTGGGCCGGAGCATAGTGGGACGCGGTCGACTCCACCGCCTTGCCCTTCTCTTCATAAGTCGCTCCCGGCCTCCTCTCGGACTTAGGACGTCCGCTCCGGCACTCACGGGCATAGTGCCCCAACTTCCCACAGTTGTAACATGCGCCCGGGGTCCGACCCGTAGTCGCCCCAGAAGCACCAGCAGAGAGGGCTAGACCCGAAGTCTTAGCTTTCTTGTTCCACTTTCGGAACACAGATTTTGAGGTGTTCGGCCCTCTGAACTCCGACCTCTTGTCGCCCAAGCTTTTCTTTGCCTGCACATTCTTCATGTCCTTCTCCAAGGACCAGGCAGTGTTGACCAAGGTTAAGAAACCCCGTGTCATCGGCCCCGAGAGTAGTAACATCAACTCATCTCTCAACCCTTCATAGAAGCGATTAGTCTTGCGCTCCTCATCCACAATAGTGGAGCTAGCATAACGACTCAGATGAGTAAACTCGTGGAGATATTCATCCACGCTCCTCTCATCCTGAACCAACTTCAGAAACTCATTCTCCAACGCTATCTACTGCGTCGAAGGAAGGTATCTAGCCAAGAACAATCTCGAGAACTCCTTCATCGAGACATCAGCAAGTTGCCTACCTCTCAATAGGTGCAGCTCCAAACCTTCCCACCATAATATCGCTTCACCGTCCAAAAGGAACGTAGCAATGGTGGTCATTTTCCACTCCTCCGTCTCCGTTGCTATCATGACTCTCTTCACCCTGGAGAGCCAGTCTTCAGCTTGAGATGGGGTTCCCAACCCCGAGAATACCGGAGGGTTAAAGCTCATTACATGCTTAAGCTGCCTCTCGGTTGCCCTCCTTGGCACCAACGGTTCCACAACCACTTGCTCCACTCTCCTCGGCTCAGCCTCTTGAAGAGGGTCCTGCTCCATCGCAGCAGCGGGCTGCTGCGTTTGCCTTGCAGGCTGCGCATTTATCACGGCCAACACCGCTTTGGCCACCAATCGTATGTTCTCAGCCGATAGAGGTGTTGCAGGAGCAACATCTGGTGCACTGCTAGCCTCAGAAACTCGGCGTTCCGACGGCCCAACACCACTTCTGGTCACCTATAGTGGTACAAAACACCGTTAAGCGACCAAATAAAATTGCAAACAGCAATTATAGGAACACGCAGGTTCCACAAACACGTGTATTTTCATTCCTAAGTGGACATTCATGAGTTCTTTTACTATTATAACGATGACGCACACAATGTGCTCACCACCCCTTAAAAAGAATTCGCCCACGAATTCATCTTAAGCCCGACCAAAACCAGTAGTCTGATACCAAATTGTAACACCCCCTATCCGTCGCATAGCATATAGCAGTAGTTCCGGCCGGGGCCCGACGCCATATACCACAGACAGACCGGGTGGTTACTCATGGAAACCATCCAACCAATCATCACGTCCTACACATAGCGTTCTAGCGGAAGCAGATTTATAAGTTGTAACAAAGAACCCAGCATTAAAGCATGAACGTCCACTAATACCAAAATAGGAATGTATATACACAAGTACAGGCCTTAAGGCCTTACAAAAATTGTTCACTTCATATTACATGTTTTACAAACCACGGCACACAAGCCGGTCATACATGAATAAAAACAGTAAACACTTCCAATTAGGCATTCGAGGGCCGGCTTCGCAAATTGGGCTTTAGCCCGCTATTGACCGCTTGGTCCAGCAGCACCTGCAAGCAACAAACCACCGCACGGTGGCAAAACAAGGCAACAGTCAGCAATGCTGACCAAATTATAACGATCCCGCCCCCAACTCGGGACGGCGATGCTCCTTCCCTGCATTTCATTAGCATAAGCGAGCAATATATAAACTCATTACATCACAGGCGTTGGCACGCAAGGCCACACGCCCCGTACTCTCAGGGCATATTCTCGGTGATCGCAGTCTAAGCCGCTAACTCACCACCGTCTCCAGGACGGCAATATATCGTGAGCAAATTGGTCTTTTAGGCAGATGTTACGACACTTTAATGTCATCAACAGCCTATGTCACGACACTTTAATGTCATCGACATAAAGACCCGACCTCTATGCCCTCGGCATAAAGCAGGAACGGTTCCCACTCAACCCGTTGATCACTTGCCACGACACTTAAATATCATTGGCACGAGTTAAGTTTCCCCGAAGCCCGTGAATCGAACGTACAATATTACATAACCCAGTTATGTACTAGTTGGCTCCTATGCCCACAAGTTGGCAAGATCACACATCCTCCCAGTTTTCCGGGTGTACCTTTGGGTTAATCCCCTAGGCTCCCTGTTGCAATCTACCGTGTAGAAAACCCGAAAAACAACCAATAACACGGAGTCTTTTTCGGCATTTATGCAATGCAACATCACCGATCCAGACCAACATGTCCGGGTAGGCTTCACACATCATGCCTATGTCTGTTCTCGCTTACGAACTCTAAACAACGGGGACTTCACATATCTACCCGAAGGAATGCCTCAAACTCACCGCAAACTCGCGAGAGCGGGCTTCCTATGCAAAGAAGGAGAGCTACTTATGCTCAAGAAGAGAATCGTTACCCTTGCGTTCTTCTTTGGCGCCATGGAAAAGTAAGCGGATGAAAAGCACCGCACTAGCTTTGCCTCCGTGGATCCGGAGTCGGCTCGTGATTTGGAGCTTCGAAGCTCCTCCAATGGACGGATCTAGCTCCTTCTTCCTTCCTTGGCTCTCCTCTCTCTCTAAGTTTTAGAAAGACAACCACTCATGAAAAGTGAGGGTTTCTAAGGCCCAATCCTGGGTATATCCCTTCAGGAACAACCCCCAGCCGTTGGATCACCAATTAAAGAAACGAACGGCTTTGATTCGGGACTGAAATGCCCAATCTAGACCGCACACGGCCTGGCACACGCCCGTGTCCAGGGCCGTGTGCCTCATTCGCCGTCAAAATCGACGCGCCTGGAACAACACACGGGCATCGAACACGCCCGTGTTCGACCTGACATGCCCGTGTTCCACCTGACACGGCCGTGTGGCCGGCCGTGTACCCCCATCGTTTTTCCCCGAAAACAACCCGAGCACTGCACGGGTTCTAGGACACGCCCGTGTCCTTGCCCGTGTCACATTAACACGCCTGGGCTCCAGGCCGTGTACACGGTCTCGACACTCGACACTTCGTCGAGCGAAGATCGTCGACCTGACGACACGGCCTTGGACACGCCCGTGTCCTAGGCCGTGTGCCTTGTCTCGACACAATGTCGAGAGCAAAATGTCGACTTCCCGGGACGAGTGTCGACACGGGTCGACACGCCCTGCGACACGCCCGTGTCGCAGGCCGTGTGCCATGTCTCGACACTTCGTCGAATGCAGAGTGTCGACTTCGCGGGCTAAGTGTCGACATGGGTCGATACGCCCTGCGACACGCCCGTGTCGCAGGCCGTGTGCCCAGTCTCGACACAATGTCGAGAGCAAAGTGTCGACTTCCCGGCTGAGTGTCGACACAAGCTTGACACGCCCTGGGACACGCCCGTGTCCCAGGCCGTGTGCCTACTACCAGAACCCAAAACTGGCCCAAAACGTCCCCCGTTGCTCTTTTGAGTTTCGGGGCGTTACACTTGCTACTCAAACAATGATCCCCGCATATAATCCAAAGACTTCATGTACTCCGCAAGACCAACAACCTTCAACTCTGACACACGGCTATCAGAAGATAACACCTCCACCCGTGCCTTCGCCACACAATGCTCTATCTTTAAACGAGAAGTCCTCTTTTGAGCGCGCTTTAGCGTATATGTAGTTCTTTCCACCATAGATTTCTCTACCTCCAAAGATGCTCGGATCTCCTCCAATTCCGCCTTCAACTCCGATCCAATCCGGCGAAATCGAGAAACGTCTCGATTATGATCATCCCTCAGAGCGACAAGAGAACTCACCACCGCTCGGAACTTCTCCTGGAGGGCGAGATACATGTCCTTCAAACTCACGTAATGACCATTCCAGGTAACGACAATTTGAACCTCACCCTCAATCTGCAAAATAAAGGATGGAGAGAAGTCAACACAACACAACAATAAAGAAGAGCCAAGAATAATCAAGCTTGCTTACCACTTCATTCATCGCCTTCAAAAAGGAAGATAGCCTCAGAGTCGCCGCCCTCGTAGGGGAAGCCCGGGGGGAAGATGATCCAAGCACCTGTACCTCGGGAGGTGAACCGTCACGACCACTAGAAGGAGAGTCGCTCCCAGAGAAGACGAACAAGGCGCCACACTATCTCCACCCCGAGAAACTACAGTGACCTTCCGTTTCCGACCACAATCCAAAGATTTTTCAGCAGTCCGCCCAAAGTTTGAAGAAATGCCACACCGCAACAAACGTTTCTCTTCCACAAACGAAGAAATACTTAACAGACGATTCGCCAACTCATGAGACTCTGAAAATCCAAGTATGGGAGAAAACTCATGCTCTCTCCCCTTTTGATGATGACAACGATCAGACAATGCATTCCATAGCTCCGTCAAGCCGCAAGAGTTCCTGACATAACCAAATAAAGTATTTCCATGACGGCGATCCGTCCGAGTCTCGAAATCAAGCCAGCTATTGTTACTATGAATTTGTAGTCACCACCATCAGAATAAATATTGCACCAATCTCGGAAGCATTCCAAAGAGAATTTCCCGTCATGTTAGCAAAAGAAGACAACCAACCCCATGAGGTGTATTACCCCCAAGGGAGTGAACTGAGAAATCGGCACGCTGCAAAATTTCAGAATCTTAATCACTCCTCGCATGGGAGGAAGTAGAAACCCGATCTTAAAGTAGTTTCGCAGATCGTCAACCAGTCACGAGGGGGATTTTGGACCCTTTCCTCAACACGCGGTATCTTCACTTCAAGGTCGGCAGGAAGGCTGAACCTTCTCCTCCAAAATGCAACATGATCGTCGGTAAGGGAGGAGCGAAGACACATCAGTCTTGCGGTATGATTCGAGCCTTGTCACAAAAAACTAAAAATAAACTTAGACTAAAAGTCAACAAATCAAAAGTCGTCCGCTCCCATCGTGCGCATAAAGACACGTCACCAAGTAAAATCAAAATTATACTGCGCACTCGAGCACGCACACACACCAAACATGCAGTCATGCAAGGGCCAGCGTGCGGTCAGAAGCGCGCGTACCCTGGCACGCGCACGCCCACACAGCAGGCCCCCGTGCATGGCCAGGCGCACGTGGCTAGGCATGCGCATGCTCGGATAGCCTGGCATGCGCGGGCGGCCAGGCACGCGACCCCGCGCGTGCCCATGCGCGCGCGCCCGCGCGCTATCATGCGCGCGCGCCCACGCGCTATCATGCACATGTCCGTATGCGTGCATCCGCGGGTCCGTACGCGTGCATGCTCGCGCACGACCAAGACTGCGCGCACCCATGCGCGACCCCGCACCCGCATCCGAAAACATCTTCGCGACCGCAGGTACGCCAACTTCCTTCCCCGGGTACTTTCATCGCCTCTCCTCCACCATGCTATATTCTAACATTTTTACCCGAGTTTGTAGGGCGCTACTAATCGTCATCTCAAGTCCATCGCCGTTCGCCATCGTTGCCACCGTAAAAAATGAGCAGAGAAAGATCCTTGTTTTTCTTTGTCTGATCCGGTCTCGTGCAACAAGGATCTGTGTGGCAATTGTTGGGGATGAGACCCATTTTATAAGATTAGGTGTGCACATAACCACATATTCATGATCTCCACCTCAAAAGAAGTGGGATCATGTGATTGACATTTGACCGCACACGCGATCACCGCGCCCGATCCCCCACGCACCGATCCCATCACGTGTGGTGAGCAAACCGCCGCGAGCCCCACCTTGCCAGCGGCGGATGACCGACCTCCTCCGCGAACGCCGTCTGCCTGCCCTCTCTCGCCGCGTCGGCCCCGACCGCGACATACAAAGAGGCCGCACCTCCCTTGGCCATCGACCGTGACCTGGGTGGGGGGGGGGGGGGGGCGCCCGGGCCTCCCCCGTCCTTGGCCGTCGGCGTGCCAAATGGGGACGGACGCGCCGACCGATTCTCCCCGGCCATCGTCGACAGTCCTCCCCTCGCCGGCAAACTCGACGATGAGTTCACCGGCCGCCTATGGAGTCCTGCACCTGTCGTCCGATCGGTTGGAGATGCTCCGAGCCGTCCGATTCACCCGTAACCACCCACTAACTACCCGGTTAGTGAGAGAATTTAATTAGTAATTTAATTATTAATTTAAGGGTGCAAACAAAGGTATTAATGCGCACCCTTAAACTCTGGGAAAATATTCATGTTAGGTGGTTACGGTGTGTGGATAGCCGCATAACCATCGTAACCACCCCTTGGAGCCTATAAAAGGAGCCCCAGGCATGCTCATTTCTCACATTTTTCCTCCGAGTCTTCTTCTTTCTCAGGTCGAAACTCTGCTGAATTCCTCCTACGAGCAGCACCTGAGCCGCACTCAAGCCGCGCCCGAGCAACGCCCGAGCTACGTATGAGACAAGTTGAAGCCGCCCGACGAAGCCCAATCTCTCAATTTTAAAGTGGCCCCGTAGTCACCAGTCCAGGCGCTCCGTTCCATGTTCAGAATCAGCAAGGCGTTAAGCGAAGACCACCAACACAAAGTGCAATTTGTAACAACTCCCGGCGCGACGGTCTGTTGTCCGCCGTGTGCCAAGTGTTCTCTCACCTCAAAGTTGTAACGAGAGGTGACCTGTCACCTTCGACTTCCCAAACAAGTTGTAACAACCAGGAAATAAGGGACTTTGGCGGCACAGATCCGGTCACTTGATTTTTTACCCAGTTGAGGGGTTTTTCCACGTTAAAACTTTGTGTGTACGATCGATCTACTTTATTGACTGTGTGCGCGCTCGACCGTTCTGAGAGCTAAGACGGTCCAAGTTTTTCCAGTCCGACCGAGACGTCGAGTTAGACCTCAACACACACGCACACGCACACACAGATATATATATATATATATATATATATATATATATATATATATATATATATATATATATATATATATATATATATATATATATATATATATATATATATATATATACATATATATTGTTACAGGCCACCCAACGTTTTCCCTGGTCTGGAGAATCAGACCGTCCTAGCTCGAAGTCGAGCCGTGTGTGCAATCTGTTAAAGAAAACTGCAGCTATGGTCAATACATTTTTGATGTGGAAAACCCGAAAAGGGTGAAAAACCACGTGGCTGGAACTGTGTCGAGCCAAAATCCACTAGCTTCTTGGAGTGTTACAAAGATTGGTTTGGTGTCGGAGGGCGACATACCGCTACTCCATTACAAGTATGACAAATGATGAAAAACAACTAAATCTTTGGAGCCTTGGTGAAAGCGCTCCGGCCTTGAGACAACTCTGAGCTCGCGAAACCTTGGTGGGAGCATTCTGGCTAGAAAATATTCTAAGTCATCATAGCTCCTGACAGTTGCGCTCTCGTTGACGCGGAGCCTAGATGGGAGCGCTCTCGCGGAGGCGGTTGTCGTCACTTGAGGCGTGAGGGAACTATAGCGCAAGGAGAATTCTGGAGGTAGTTCTCTCGTTGATGCAGAGCCTAGATGGGACCGCTCTCGCGGAGGCAGTTGACGTCACTTGAGACATGAGGGAACCGTAGCGCAAGAAGAAGAACTGTGTGAATTCTTGAGCAGAGAATCGGCCTAAGACCACAATCTCGCCGGAAAACCTCAGAGCTCTCTAGTGCCTCTGGTGTTGCTTGGCGTGAAATGAAGACATGTGAGTCTATTTATAGTTTTCTGGAGGAGCACATCAGTAATTGTGGTGTGGAGTAATCTGTGTTGATGAATGACACCGCTCTATTTTGGTCACGCGGATAACCATTTTTGTCAAAATGACTGGAGCGCCCCTTCTCCCGGGCAGTTCGGGCGGCTCGAGCAAGGTGCCCAGAGGCGGAGGTTGCGATCAGAGGCGGCCGACAATGAAGGGGGCAACCGAGGCTCGCTGGCGGTGGCACGGGCCGACGACGGCGGCGAGGTCTCCGACGACGCTCAGACTGCCGGCAGCGCGCGGGTGCGGCGACCGTGCAACGCGCGGCCATGCGAGTGAGCTACATGGAGGCCGCACGGGTGCGCGGCCTGGCGGCGTCGTAGGTTAGCCGCGCGTGTAGGCCAGGCACGTGCAGGTCGCGCACGCGCATCCCGCGTGCACGCCGCTATAGTTAGGCACGAGCCAGCGTGCCTTCTCGGTTTCCTCGGGTGCTTGCGATTCTCGGCGTGCCATCGGTCCGGTCGGGTCCTTTTGCACTTGGATCGGATCGGCTCAGAAATGTCATGGGGGACCCTATCAAATGCCCCCAAATTTTCTTGGGTCGTGATTCGCGAAGCGATGAGCCTGAAAATTTCTAAGCTTAATGATTTCGTCTCGAGTTTGTGGACTTATAATCATTTCAGCATGCACACGTCACCAGGTACTTTGGTTTGCGACATGAAATATCCCCTTGGTCGGGCCTTGATGTGAGCAGTGATGCCTTGGATCCGTCTGTGTCTGCTTCGTGGGCTGACAGTTCTGTTAGGATGCTTGGACGATGATTTTTGTGACGAATTGCTCACGTATTGCTCTTGCTTGTTTGTGTGATGCCGCCGATGCGTTGAAGGATCGTCCTTCTGCTTTGCGCATTATGTTCCGCGATGGTGCGGAAGCATGTCGCTTTCCACCTTCCCTTTTGTTTAAATGTGCGGGTATGATGTTGTGCGCTACCTTGCATGGTTGTTGCGAGAAGTTTGCGCTGATGGTGAATTCTTGTGACGTGGAGTGATGTTCTGTGCCCTTGTATCGACGTCGCGGAAGGACTTACGGGCTTGCTGCCATTAGAAGATGTGTAAGGACGTGGTTCTTGTTTCCGTGTTGCAGGTTGGAGTGATTTGGTGTCCATTCCTATCAGAAGGTGGGACAGAGCTGCTAGAGGAGGAGGCCGTCGATGGCGTCTGTGTCTTGGGATGTTGCAAGGGTGCAAGCTCTCACGCTTGTAGAATATAAGGAGTCCTGGGGCCTTAGAGTGGAGCGAGGTTGGATAGCTGAGTGGACCCTAAGATGATGGTTACGAAGGTAGGCTTGTTGTGACTGTGCATTGTTGAACTCTGCCTTGTATTTGGCTGGGGCTTCACATTTCGCGAAGGTTGCAGGAGCGTTCTATCCCTCGAGCAGCTGCTGTCTTGAAAGATGGTGTTGACTACGGGGAGCATTTGATTGCATCTGTGTCGTACACACACGTGGTATGGTTGGATTGTGTATTGCCTTTGTCACTCTATTTGCTCGATTACCCGAGTTTTTTCGTGACACGTCGAGCTTGCGACTTTCCTAGGATGTCGGCCTCGCGTGGCGAATATCCCGTCGTCGTCACTTGATGGGTGATCTTAACAATTGTCAAACCCCTCTCTATCATTGTCCTTGTCGTGGCGACTTGGGGTCGTATCATGCATTGTGGTGGTTCAAGAGCATTTGGTGCTTTTGGGGTCCCTTGTTTGTTGGGCGCTTCCGTTGGCGATTGTTGTCGAGCGTTAGTGGTGAGGGTTTGCCACTGAAGTGCGAGGATGGTGGACACTTACCCCCTTGCCTTTACGATGCGGGTGGACCCAAAGGTCCGTTTGCTTTGGGAGGCGGCGAAGGGCTTTGGTTCACACATGCTTTGATAAGACCTTGAATTTGACGAAGAGACTTTGCTCTCTTTTGTCCGAGGAGGTTTAGAGTCCGTTCGCGTGGTAGTGGTGAAGAACCCTTATTTGACCGTTCTTTAGGAGGACCTGAGTACGTCTGGATGGAGGTGGAGCAGCAAAGGAAAGAGAAGGCCCGACTGACTGTGGAGTTGTAAGACATCATGTTATGCGAGCGCCTGCGGTAGCTGAGTATAAAGGTTCTTGCAGATTTGAGATAGAGCGATCTCGTACCACAAAGGAGGTCTGTTCTGAGATGATGACCATTAGGATTGATTCGCTCGAGCGCAACGTCGCGTACCGCTTGGACTTTGGCAAGGGATTTTGGGCTTCTCGTAGGTCACCAGAGTATGATGATCTGGGTGTGGAGGATGCCTCAGATGACAATGTTGACATCGATGTGAATGGATGAACCCATCGTGCCTTTTTTTGTTAGTTTGCTTTGCTTTTGCTTTGACGTGCAGGTGTGCCTTTGAACTACCACATGCTCTTTGTTTCTCATGATGATGTAGCTCGTGACGTAGCTTTTATTTGAACAGAGGCCCTCTTTTTTTGGATCTTTCGTTTTTTGGTCGTGCTCTGGCGCGCGTACACTTTTGACAGAGTATCGCAAAACTTGAGCGTTAGCATTTTTCGTCGTTTGCTAGCGGGTGATATTCATCCGCTAGCATTTCGGGAGGACCGAAGTCCGCTTAGGAGTTGGTGGTGAGGAATCCTTATTCGATTGCATTTTGGGAGAACTGGGGTTCGTCCGAGTGGGAGTGGTGACGATCCTTTGTCCGATTATACTTTAGGAGAACCGAGGTTCATCTGAGTGGAAGCGGTGAAAAATCTTTGTTTGATTGCGCTTTGGGAGAACCGTGGTTCGTCTGAGTGGAAGTGGTGAAGAACCTTTGTTCAATTGTGCTTTGGGAGAACTAGGGCTCGTCCGAGCGAGAGCGATAAAGAACCTTTGTTCGATTGCGCTTTGGGAGAACCAGAGTTTGTTTGAGCGGGAGCAACGAAGAACTTTTGTTCGATTGCGCTTTGGGAGAACCATAGTTCCTCCGAGCGGGAGCGGCGAAGAACCTTTGTTCGATTGCACCTTTGGAGGATCGGGGTCCGTCTGGGTGGAAGTGATGAAGAACCTTTGTTTGTTTGCGCCTCAGGAGAATCGGGGTTCGTCCAAGTGAAGGTGCAAATGAACCTTTGTCCATCTCTCCTGGTAGGTGCAACAGACCTTTGTCCATCTCGCCTGGGAGGACTGGGGGGAGGTGCAAAAGCCCTTGCAGCGTGGGAGAACCAGAGTTCGTCCGGGGGGAGGTGCAAAAAGGTTTTTACCAATCTTGCCTGAGGTGCAGAAAGGCTCTTGCCAATCTCGCCTTTGGGGAATTCATCTTATCGAGGTGATATTCAACATGGGAGCATAAAGCCCTTGCAGCATGGGAGCGGATGCTCAGTAGCACGAAGGCATGCAGCCCTAACAGCGCGGTAGCTGATGCTCAGCAGCGTAGGGGCATGAAGCCCTAACAGCGCGTGAGCAGATGCTCAGCAACGCGGGGGCATGAAACCCTAGCAGCATGGGAGCAAATGCTCATCGGTGTGTGGGCATGCAACCCTAGCAGCGTGGGAGCATGAAGCCCTAGCAGCGCGGGAGCGGATTCTCAACAACGCGGGGGCATGAAACTCTAGCATCGTGGGAGCGGATGCTCGACAGTATGGAGACATGAAGCTGTAACAGCGTGAGAGTGAACACTCAGCACCACATGGGCATGAAGCCTTAAGAGCGCCGGGTTTCCTGTCACTGGCTTATGATACTCACCTCTGATCTTTGCTTTGGTAGATGTGCATGTCTGACAAAAGTCAAAAGCAGTTATAATATAAAAAAGAGCTACATAAGTGTGCACGCAAGTTCCCCTTGTGGCTTATTATAATAAAGGAAAAATACACAAAGTTGAGACGCGATGTTCGCGCACGTTACTAGGGAAGAGGGCCTTGCTTGTGCCCCCTAGCCTATTAGTGTCGGGCTGCTGCTAGGCTTTTAGTAGGATCGTCGTTCTGCGGTGCAGACTTGTTTGGGGGCGGAGTTCTGGACAAATCTTCCGAGGAGACCTTGTTGGGCGAGGCATTCGATCTCGTCCTTCAACCGGTTACAACCCTTTGTCTCGTGGCCGTATCCGCGATGACAGTCACAATATTGTGACTAGTTTCTTCTCTTTGGCACAAGCGGCTCGGGCCTGCGGAGTTCACTGCTGTCACAGATGGCGCGGAGTATGTCAGCTCGAGTGGCGTTCAATGGAGTGTAGTCTTGATGCGAACGAGTTATTTGACCTTGGTAGGGATTGTCGAGATGCTCGTCGTTTCCCTTGGGGCCTCATAGTGGCTCTGAATTTCTCTTTATCTTTGTACCTCTTTAGAATTGTTATCGATGTGCTTCGATGACATCGTCTGCTGTGATTTGATCCTTGACTCACTGGATGAGGCCACAGTAGCTGGACGGTGCCTTATCATCAGCATGGAGTGGAATTTTCCTGGTCTGAGCCCTCCGAGGAAGGTTCTGCGCAGGAGATTAGGGCTAACAAGGTTCGTGCATGCCTGGGAAGTTCGTCAGGGATTGCGGGGGGTGCGGAGTTGTCGTGGCCGAACGATTCGTTTGCGATGGGATCCTTGGAGCAGACAGTGTCTTCAGGCATTATCTGGTTCGGGATCCGCAATGGTTGACCTTCAGGAGTGATATTCGCGTTGGGAGCACGACAAGCCCTCAAGTATTCTAGCAAGGTGAGAGCTCTCGCGCGGTGCACCCTCATCTGGTGCTTGCATTCTTCCCTCGATGCTTAGGATGCGATGACGGTGGATCCACCTTGAAGCGAGGTGTTGCCTGCAGGCAAATAGGCGGGGGCCGGATTGACGTGCTCCTCTTGTACAACCCTATATTTGGCAAGTGGGCCCCCGTGGTGAAGTCTGTTGGAATCCCAGTTATGATTTGGGCAAGAATCACTATTAGGTTTGCTTAGAATGACCCATCATGTATAGCCAGGGTCATGGTTGTGTCCTAGAGTGTAGGCCAAGTCTTTATAATCAACATCACATGGACCAGCTTTCAACAGACTTCCAAAGACTCAACCAACTGTGTCGACACCAGAAGCAAGATTGTGTCGACACACAGAAGACTTGTGTCGACACTCAGAACATCTATCGACACCAACTGTGTCGACACCAGAAGCAAGATTGTGTCGACACACAGAAGACTTGTGTCGACACACAGAACATCTGTCGACACCAACTGTGTCGACACCAGAAGCAAGATTGTGTCGACACACAGAAGACTTGTGTCGACACACAGAACATCTGTCGACACCAACTGTGTCGACACCAGAAGTAAGATTGTGTCGACACACATAAGACTTGTGTCGACACACAGAATATCTGTCGACACCAACTGTGTCGACACCAGAAGAAAGATTGTGTCAACACACAGAAGACTTGTGTCGACACACAGAACATCTGTCGACATCAACTGTGTCGACACCAGAAGTCATTGTGTCGACACACAGTACTTGTGTCGACACATTCCACAGACGCTGTGTCGACTCCAGAAGCTAAAGAAGAACTGTTGACTCAGCTCGATGAAGTAAAAACTGAGCTTGACGAATTCTGTGCAATTAGTTACAGTTGACAGAATTAATTAAGGATTAATTACAGTCAGAATTACAGTCAGAACATTTAATGTTAAACATTCCCAATGGAAATAGCCGTTCAAAGCGGGCAATTACAGAAGATTAATTGTGGATTAATTCCCAAGGCGTCTTCTACTCTCGGGAATGCTTTTGCTGTCTTCAAGATAAATGAATGCAAATGTTTGAATTCGATAGAGAAGAAAATAACAAGAAACACAGAGTACCAGAGAATAGACAGAGAATAGACACACAGTGAAGGCTTTCCATTTTACAGAAAAGGAGGAACTCTGCATCAATATACATACTCACATAGTTCTTCATCTGCTCCAGGCTTCTCAAGAGACACACAATCAATATCAGTCTAAGAATCTTCCTGGAGACATCATCAATCTGAAGGCCTACTCACCCTGAAGCAAAGCTCCATCTTCCTGAACCATTCAACATCTCGGGGGGAGCCTTTTGCTAACATCATATCCACTTAAGTCTTCTCAGTTGTAACTTGAGAAATAGAAAACAAAATTATCTCTCATCCCCCCGCTGTATAAAGGGTTATAACTCCCTTCAAAAGTTAACCCCATTGGTTGCAAGTCTCCTGATCAAAAGACTTCAAGATTGGTTTTTGAGCACATGATCAAAAGCTCATTGGTGGTAGTCACCTGATCAAAACCTATAGTGGATTCCTACCAGGGTGGTAGAAGAGTGGATGTACCCAGGTTGGTGAACCACTATACATCCTTGTGTCTTCTGTGTTGCTTGTTTTCTTTTCTTTACTTTTGTGCTTTGATTTTCTTTTGTTAGAATATAAATATAACTCTAATCAATGCAAGTTAAGATCTATCCCTCACTTTCAATTGGTATTAGAGCAGGTTTTCTTGGTTGTACAGACTAACACCTGAACCAAAATGATCTGATAGATCTTATACATCTTTAGAGTTTATCATGACACAAAATGAAGATTTTTCAAGCACCAGACCTCCTATGTGCAATCTTGATAAACTTGCACTATGGAAGACAAGGATTATGTTTTATATGAACTCCATTGATGAAAACATTTTTAATTCCATTTTGACAGGACCTTATCACTCAGTGGAAACAACAAGCATCAATGTTGTTCCATCATCTTAATGGACAGATGCCCAGAAAAGGCTGAAGATTGCTGATGCATAAGCAATGAACATTCTTGCACAATCAATGTCTGATGATATTTTTCAGGAAGTTGCTGAATGTTCATCTGCAAAAGATATATGAGACACCCTCACAACAATGGTTGCAGGATCAGCTAAAGAAAGAAATTTTAAATCTAAAACATGGAGTGACTCTGAAGCTTCATCCTGTACAACTGATGATGAAGAAGAGTCAAGAACAAGAGAGTTTTGCTTAATGACAATAAATGCCTCTTGCAGCAACCTTGCTGAAGAATCAGACTCTAATGAAGAATCAGAATGTGAATCAGAAGAAGATCGGGTAATCTCTACACTTAATTTTTCATCAGAAGAATTTAAAACTGATTTTAAATTATTGTGTGAAGACTTAATTCAATCTGAGAAGGAAATAAAACTTCTCAGAGAGAAACTAAATAATGTATCTTCTGAAAATACAAAACTCAAAGAAGATTTGAAGAATGCTCTTGAACAAATAAGTCATTTAGAATCAATTAAAGAAAAAGAAAAGTTATAGAACATAGACAAAATAACTGAAGTTTTACCAAATCAAACTAAAAATTTTCAGAAAATTTTTGTTCCAAACAATTCGTCAAACCGAGCTCGACGAAAACAACATCATTCATCGAATAGAGCTCGACGAACTATGAACAGATTTCAATCTTAACTGGTAAGGAATCTATGCCCGACGAAATAAATATGTTTCGTCGAACAGAGGTCGATAAAAATGGAACAGAGAAAACAATTTTCATTGTTCTCTGAGCAGAGATCAACGATCTCAATACCATTCGTCGAACTCAGTTCGACGAAATGACCTTAATTCATCGAACTCAAAATTTTAGAGCAGAAATTTTAACTTATTCCAAAATCATAATCAACATTTTACAAATCCTTTTACTGAGTGGATAATCCCTCATAGAAAATATCATCCACTTGGTTATGTAAATCAACCTGGATATTCTTTTATTTCTAATCATTATAAAAGAGAACCAGGACCCAAGGTAATCTGGGTCCAGCACTTCTAACATCTCTTTGCAGGAAAAGACTTCAGTCTCAGCCAATACAGAGGATATATCAGTGGCTATATAATGAGAAATTGTTTGTAAGACTACAACAGCAGAGGGAGGCTGTGTACTCTACTAAGTTATAAATTCTAATCAGATTTGGACAAGGAAATGAAAATAGGGGGAGACTATCTAAAGGAAATTGTCTAAGTTGTAACAGCAGTTTATTTATTTTATTTCCCAAAGCACTTTTGTACATATGCTGAAAAACTTTATAATTTAGGCAGATTGTTCTGGCTTTGTATTTTATTTATTTTTATGTAAATAATGTCCTCACCCAAATATGAGGAGATTGTTGGAACCCTAGTTATGATTTGGGCAAGAATCACTATTAGGTTTACTTAGAATGACCCGTCATGTATAGCCAGGGTCATGGTTGTGTCCTAAAATCTAGGCCAAGTCCTTAGAATCAACATCACATGGACCAGCTTTCAACAGACTGCCAGAGACTCAACCAACTGTGTCGACACCAGAAGCAAGATTGTGTCGATACACAGAAGACTTGTGTCAACACACAGAACATCTGTCGACACCAACTGTGTCGACACTAGAAGCAAGATTGTGTCGACACATAGAAGACTTGTGTCGACACACAGAACATCTGTCGACACCAACTATGTCGACACTAGAAGCAAGATTATGTCGACACATAGAAGACTTGTGTCGACACAACCTGTGTCGACACCAGAAGCAAGACTGTGTCGACACACAGAAGACTTGTGTCGACACACAGAACATCTGTCGACACCAACTGTGTCGACACCAGAAGCAAGATTGTATCGACAAACAGAAGACTTGTGTCGACACACAGAACATCTGTCGACATCAACTGTGTCGACACCAGAAGCTATTGTGTCGACACACAGGACTTGTGTCGACACATTCCACAGAAACTGTGTCGACACCAGAAGATAAATAAGAACTGTTGACTCAGCCCGACGAAGCAAAAACTGAGCTCGACGAATTCTGTGCAATCAGTTACAGTTGGCAGAATTAATTAAGGGTTAATTACAGTCAGAATTACAGTCAGAACATTTAATGCTAAACATTCCCAATGGAAATAGCCGTTCAAAGTGGCCAGTTACAGAAGATTAATTGTGGATTAATTCCCAAGGCGTCTTCTACTCTCGCGAATGCTTCTGCCGTCTTCAAGATAAATGAATTCAAATGTTTGAATTCGATAGAGAAGAGAATAACAAGAAACACAGAGTACTAGAGAGTAGACAGAGAATAGACACACAACAAAGACTTTCCATTTTACAGAAAAGGAGGAACTCTGCATCAATCTACATACTCACAGAGTTCTTCATCTGCTCCAGGCTTCTCAAGAGACACACAATCAATATCAGTCTAAGAATCTTGTTGGAGACATCATCAATCTGAAGGCCTACTCACCCTGAAGCAAAGCTCCATCTTCCCGAACCATTCAACATCTCAGGGGGAGTCTTTTGCTAACATCATATCCAATTAAGTCTTCTCAGTTGTAACTTGAGAAAGAGAAGACAAAATCATCTCTCATCCCCCCACTGTATATAGGGTTATAACTCCCTTCAAAAGTTAACCCCCTTGGTTGCAAGTCTCCTGATCAAAAGACTTGATGATTGATTTTTGAGCACCTGATCAAAAACTTATTTGTGGCAGTCACCTGATCAAAACCTGTAGTGGATTTCTACCAGGGTGGTAGAAGAGTGGATGTACCCAGGTTGAGGAACCACTATATATCCTTGTGTCTTCTATGTTGCTTGCTTTCTTTTCTTTACTTTTGTGCTGTGATTTTCTTTTGTTAGAATATAGATATAACTCTAACCAGTGCAAGTTAAGATCTATCCCTCACTTTCAAAGTCGAGGCCGGGAAGGGTCGTTCAGGCTGAGACATGCCAAGTGGGCGAGTGAATGGGACCTCGCTCAGCTCGCGAGTGACCAGGTCCTGCCTGTATACCGGGCCAAGGGTTAGTAGGAGGCGAGTGGGGTGCATGAGCCCGCACTTGCCCTGGGGCAGAGGAAGGAGTGAGGCGAGTAGGAAGGAGTGAGGCGAGTGGGACAAGTAGGCCCGCACTCGCCTTCAGCCCGGGGTGGCAACGAGAGCTAGCCTCATCAAAGCACTCGCCGACCCAAGAGAGTGGTAGCCTTAGGCTCCGTTTGGGGGGACTCATTTTCACCGGTCAAGCGGTTCAGTCATTAAGGTCCGGTTCATGCGGTCGTAACCGCTTGACCGGTGAAAATAAGTCCCTCCAGACAGAGCCTTATTGTTAATGTATATTTCGGTACATAACGGGTTTGGAAACTTAACGAGTTTGGTTCGAATACCAGAATATCCGATACACATATTAAACATAGGGTTTGTCTATAAAACCTAAGCTTGGGGCAACGAGTAGGTAGTTTCACTTTGACCACCATAATGCTTCAAACGGCCTAACATTTATTCACATAATTAAAAGTCTCAAATTTTAAATTACTCATTCATACTAATTCTGTCTTTTTTTTTTTTTTGCAGCTTACAGGGCTCATTTGAAGAAGTTGAAAATTTTATATCCGCAGTCCGCACGCTGAAAAAGCTTTTATCATTGTGATTTTTTTTGGAGGGAGTTTTTTTTTTGTATTTTGCTATATAAAAGAAGTTCCAAAAACTATAAATTTTGTGACTTAATACCAGCAAAAATGCTAAGTTTTTTTTAAATTATCATAATTTGTTAATAACAAAATAATTTGCTAATAAACAATTGTAAAAATAAAAGATTTGCTAATAGTAAAATAAAATTTACTATAAACAACACCCTAAAAAATAATGGAAAAAAATTCTACCTCCACGAATTCATAAAGAATTGACTAAAATCTAAAATTTAAATTGAAATCTTAAATATAGATAATAACTATATGCAGTTTCATTTTGATTATATGCAAATCATGTATTTGTAAATGATTAAATACATGTTAATTTCTGAAGGGGTTATGAGTTTTTAGTTTAGCTGGAGTGCGTATAATCAAAACTGACCTGTTATATGACCCATTAGTAACTATGTTATAATCCCTTCTGCCGAATGCCGATACCATTTTTTCAGTATTATATATATGTATATATATCGAGAAATCGCGTGAGCAAGAATGACAAAGCATCTTCTTTTAATGTCGACAATGTGCATCGGAATTAGGATGAACTGGTAAACGAATTATTACAAATTTTTTACCAGGATTTTGATTTTTGACAGCAGCTTCAGCCCCAAACCTCGAAACCCTAAAACCTCAAAATTGGTCCGCATTCATCTTAGCAACCGGATTCTTCTTTCTCCAACGAGGGATCCCCCTCTAAGCCTGTGGCGATCATGAACATCTTCAAGAAGAAGACTTCTTCTAAAGGTTAGATCTTCCATTTTGGTTGCACTTGACTAGTTAGGGCAAGAATTGAGTTGCTTTGTTGTCTTGTTCTGATCATCTGGTTATCTTCTTTTTCTCCATTGCAGATGCTCTTAGGACGAGCAAAAGAGAAATGGCCGTCGCCACGAGAGGTTAATTTCATTTTTCTCAGATATTTTTAAATTTGTATGCTGATGATCCCTGGAAAAATAAATTAGTGCCATGGTTGTTGCTGTGCACCATTACTGCCGGTAGATTGAATTGTTGTTTAATGGTTTGGGAAACTGAGTGAGTAGATCAAAGATAAACTGTCTAGAGTTATCCAGATGTGTAAAAATTTATAATTAGGTTTAGATTTGTATGTTGCTCTCAAGATGATCTACTAATTTTACGTAAGTGTAAGCATGTCCCAGTTTAGATTTGTATTTTACATGATTCTACATTAGTTTTTTTAACAGTACTACACTTGACTGACTACTGTTTTTTTTTTCTGTTGTAATCATAGTTCTTATAGATGTCATGATCTGCTCAAAATTTTTCGTAATAATCCAAGTAAAAAATATGCTAGATTGCTACATTACAAATCCCTAAATTTGTGTTGGATAGTTTTTTGTTGTAAGATTAGATGTTTGATGTCAACATGCTCAATGTCCAGGAATTGAACGAGAGATTGCGTCCTTGCAGTTAGAGGTTTGCTATCTCGGCAGTTGTACTTGAGCTAACCCTTCTGCATTCTGTTTTAATAGCCTCCCTTCAACATGATTCCTTAAATAGGTTTCCTTCGGTTTGAATTGTTGCAGGAGAAGAGGCTGGTTGCAGAGATTAAACAGACTGCCAAGACCGGAAATGAGGTAGATTTGTTAAGTGTCAATTTGTGCACTGGTCTTTATACCGCAATGATGTTCTATGTAATTTTCTTTAAGAATGAATTATTTTCTAGTACTTGTAGGATGCCATAAATATTTAAGAAACATTCACATACTTTCTTGAATTTGTTATCCAGGCTGCTACCAAGATCTTGGCTCGTCAACTTATACGTCTGAGGCAACAAATCACTAATTTGCAGGGGAGTAGGGCACAGATACGAGGCGTTGCTACTCATACACAGGTGAAGACTATTTTCTTTATTATATCTTGAGGTCAATTTGTTCTATGTATATGTTTCAACAGGGATGTTTATAATCTCATTTCAGGCCATGCATGCAAGCACTTCTGTTTCTGTTGGTATGAAAGGTGCAAGCAAAGCAATGGCGGCCATGAACAAGGTATGTAGGGCACAACAACAAATATTATATTTGAGGGTGATATTACATATAAGATATATAAGTGTACAATTTTGCTTAGTGATTTCAGCTTATAAAAATATGCTATTTGTTTCAGGAGATGGAACCTGGGAAACAAGCAAAGATAATGAAAGAATTTCAGAAACAATCAACCCAAATGGACATGACGGTAGAACCCAAAATAATTTTGATTATATTCTCTCACAATTTCTTAGTCTATTTTTTTAATAGTTTAAAATTTGATGTTCTTGTTTAGGGTAATATCTCTGACCTTGTTAGCATATTTTTTATTGTCTTTTGAGATAACATAAGTCCTTGTTTTGCACCGAGAGCTTTGAATTTCTAGCTGTGTAATGTTACTAATGTAAGATTAGAATTTTTTTAAGAACCTTTAGGTAGTAAAGAAAGTTTAATCTTCGGTTAACATTTATTGATTGCGCGAAAAAATAATTCGTATTACTTATTATAAAATTTAAATAGAAATGTCGTTCTTTCTGAATCCAATGATTTGAGATCTTTAAAATCATCATTAAAAAGGTTCCTGACTCGTTCCATGTTAATGAAAAGCTTATATGTTAGAATAGCTGACATAGGCACTTGCAGATGATAACTTTGATTTCGTAGAATCATATCTATCTGTGGTGAAGTTCTGCATGTAATTAATTAAACAAGTTGTCAAAAATTTATTCCTCCGTGTTAGAAAAGACATTGTAAAGGCCCACCTAATGACCCATTTAGTCTTTCTTTTTCTCATGTTGTATTAGTCCCACACCATGTATATGAGACTCCTCTCTCCTTCTCCCTCCTATATATATGTACTCATACATTGTATTTACATACTGAACATGGATATACAAGGTTTATTGGTTTTCCTTCATTGATCGTGCTCTTTTCTCTACATGGTATCAGAGCTACCGGTCCTCCTTAGGCGGTCTCTGATTTCTTAATCGCCAATCCTTGGGCAGTCTCCTCCTTTCTTCTTTCCGCGGGCTCGGCGAGTTACCTTCTTGCCGGATAGAACTCTTCTATCCGCTCGGTACTCGACGAGTTTCTCTTTTCGCAAGCTCGGCGTGCTGCCTCCATACCAGATATATTTTTTCTATCCGCTCGGTACTCGACGAGTTCCTCTCTTCTCTCCTCCCGATTCTTGTGTCTTTCCAGTGCCTTTATAGCCTCTGCTAGGACCCACCTCTCTGCCCTCCCGCAATCTGTTTTTGAGTCCGCTGCGATTTCTTCTTCTTGATCGCACGGGTTATCCCTTCTAACCGCGGCGGGTTGTCTTCTTACTCGCGATTTTCTTCCTCTTCATCGCGCAGTTTGTCTATTCTAACCGCTGCGGCTTCTCTTCTGGATCGTGCAGTTTATCTACTCGCGCGGTTTGCTCGCTCAGCCTCTCGGAGCGTGGTCTATCTATCCGCACGGTTTATCTACTTGCGCGGTCTATCTACTCGCACGGTTTGCTTGCTCAACCTCTCGTGGTTTCCATCTCTATTTCTCGCCCCCGTCTCGTGGTCGCCACCTCTACGGAGCGCGGTCTATCTACTTGCGCGGTTTGCTCGCCCAGCCTCTCATGGTCGTCACCTCTGCTGTTTTTCATCTTAACCGTTGTGGTCTTCTCGCTGCTTGGCACGGTCTTGCTTTTGCCGCTGTTTCTTGGTCTCTCTAGCCGCTGCTCGTACCAGGCGGTCTCCTTGCTTAGTGTTTTCTTTCGGCTTGCCCCTGTGTGTTGCGGACTGCCGGTCTGTGCCTCTAACCGCATCCTTCTCTCTTGCCGACTTCAACTTCTGTTGCTCGGCCTGCTCTTCGCCTTCTCTTCGGCTTTCTGGTCGCCGTTCTCTGGCCACATTGTTTTCCGCCTTCCCGCCTGGTGTACCCGCCTAGTTATTTGTGCGATTTGTTTGCCTTGACCGGCTAGCCGTCCTGTGTAACTGGTTGCCCTCTTGCTCATGGACACTTCTACTGCTACCTCTTCTTCTGCGGCGGGGGCTACTCCGGTTCCTAAACTCCGTGACGAGTTACGCATCACTACTATCTCTTGACAGAAAAGAAAAACTTTGTTGAGTGGGTGCATTCAGTTCGTCGGGTTCTTCAATACAAAGGATTTTTGCATCACTTAACACAGAATGTTCCCACTGTCCCTACTGATGATTGGCTTCGTAATGATGAGGACGTTCAAACATGGCTTCTCAACTCTCTTGATGGTGAACCTTACCGCATAGCCATGTATCACGAGAAAGCCAAAGCGATGTGGGATGAGCTTCATTCTCTTTACTCCGGCAAGGACAGTCTCCAACATCTGTATGACATCATTACTGGTCTTCCAACTCTTGACAACGGCGATGCTACCGACTTAACCTCATTTGTTACTCAGTCCAAGACACTGGTTGAAGCCTGGATTCAGCATCAGCCCCCGACTTTGGACCTCGCTGCCCAGCGCGTTCAAAAGGAAGTAGTCGGTATTGCCATGATGATGGCTCGGGTCCCGACTCATTTTCAGAGCGTTCAGACTCAGATCCTGTCGTCTGCTGTGACTCCCTCGTTCTCTGATGTGTGCTCCATGCTGCTCAAAGTCTCACCGCCTCCTGATATTACTGTACCTCCCTCCCCGACCCTTCTCCAACACTCATCTGCGCCATTACTACCTCTCCCTCCTACTCGTGGAGGACGTTCAAGCTCTCGGGGACGGGGTCGTGGTGGTCGGCCGCGGCCTAAGTGTTCTTTCTGCGGAAAGGACTAACACCTTGAGGCGACCTGCTACCGTAAACAGGGTCTTCCTCCGCGTCAGACTGCTTATGTTGCTGCCCCCAGTCTCTCTGCCACTCGTGCTGATCTTGACTAAGTCCGCCTCCAGCTCCAACAACTTTACGAGAAGCTCAGTTACCCGTCTGCCTCCGTTGCTTACGTCTCTAATGAAGGTATCACTTGCCTATCCACTGGTCCACGCTGGATAGTGGATTCAGGTGCCACTCACCATATTATCTCACTGAAGCCACCTCAATACTTGGATTCTTCATATCTTAAGTGTATCACTGTGGTCAATGTTGGTACCGTTCCTGTCTCTGGCTCTGCTGATATTCCTCTAAATTCCTTTATATATCTCTTCGCTCGGCTCTTCATGTCCCGGGCTCCCCGTTTAACCGACTTTCTGTTAGTCGCCTCACTGTCGATTTGAATTATTCTATCACATTCACCTCTACTTCTTTTCTGATATAGGATCGACGGACGCAGAGTATCATTGGTAAAGGACAACTGCAAAACGAACTTTACCTTCTTGATGTTTCTCCTGCCATCCTCTCATCAGTCTCCTCCGTTGATTGACATCGACGTCTTGGGCATGCTCACCTACCGGTCCTCAAGAAGGCCCTTTGTGATATTTCTCTTCCGTCTTTTACGCGTGATTCATGTATTTTGAGAAAACCTCATCGTTCATCCATTCCTCCTAATTGTACTCAGAGCTCCGCTTCTTTTATTTTAGTGCACTCTGATATTAGGGGTCCGTACAAAATTCCTAGCATATCTGGCTATCGTTACTTTGTTACCTTTATTGATGACTACTCTCGGAAGACATAGTTACACTTACTACGTGATCGCTCTGAGCTTTCCTGTGTGTTCCGGGCTTTCGTTCTTGAAACTCGCACATAGTTTTCTGACAAAATCAAAACTTTTCGAACTAATAATGCTCGCGAATACATTAGCCATGAGTTTGCCAATATCTGCTCTGAATTCAGAATTATTCACTAGACTTCATGTGCCTATACTCCACAACAAACCGATGTCGCCGAATGAAAAAATAGACACCTCCTTGATGTTGCTCCCTCCCTTATGATTCAAATGCATGTCCCCAAGGTATATTGGAACTTTGCTCTTTCGACAACATTCTATCTCATTAACCGTCTCCCTTCCTCCGTTCTTCAAAATGCTACTCCGTTTAGCCTCCTCTTCCCGTCTACTTCGATGTTCTCTCTCACGGCTCGCATCTTTGGTTGTACTTGCTATGTTCACGCGCTTGGTCCGCCTTCAGACAAGTTGGATCCCCGGGTAACTAAACACATACTTGTCGGATATTCCCGTACCCAGAAAGGCTATGTTTGCTATTCTCCTACTACACGCAAGGTGACCGTCTATGCTGTCATTATTTTTCGGGAATATCAATCATACTTCAATGCTCCAAACCCACATCTTCCACCCCAGTCTTTGCCAAGACCTATCATCCTCGTTACCTATCATCCCCGTTACCTCTCCTTCACCGCCACTTCTACCTGATCCGGCTCGCGTTCTTCAACCCCCCCTTATTCGTGTCTATACTCGTCGCCCGCCTTGCTCCGCCGCCCAAATGCAGTTGGATTCGACCTCTGACACTCTGCGACCTGCTGATCCGACACCGGCCTCCACCGCTCATCCCATGACGAATTACGTGTCATTATATCGCCTATCTCCGACGCTTCACACCTTTGCTACTTTCTTATCTTCTGTTTCTATCCCTAACTCTGTGCAGGAGTCTCTCCAACACCCAGGCTGGCGGGCAACCATGGATGAAGAAATGACAGCCCTCTGGGCTAACCGGACGTGGGATCTGGTTCCTCTTCCTCCAGGCAAGACTAATGTTGGTTGTAAATGAGTATTTGTCATCAAGCATGCTGCTTATGAGACTATTGACCGTCTTAAAGACATGCTGGTTTCTTGTGGATTTACTCAACAACAAGGTCTCGACTATGAGGAAACATTCTCTCTTGTGGCCAATCTTAACACAGTTCGTGTTCTCCTTTCAGTGGTTGTGCATCGCCAATGACCCTTACATCAACTGGATATCAAAAATGTCTTTCTAAATGACGATCTGCAAGAAACAGTCTACCTGCAACAATCTTCGGGGTTTGAGACCATGGGGGAGTCCAAGGTTTGTCTCCTAAAAAAATCAATTTATGGTCTCAAACAGTCCCCCGAGCATGGTTCGACAAATTCAGTAAGGCTATGTGAGAGGTTGGTTTTACTCAGAGCTCGGCAGATTTTTCTCTGTTTACTCGACAGCACACAACAGACACTGTTCTTCTCTTGGTGTATGTCAACGACATTCTAATCACGGACAATAACTTAAAGGGAATACAAATGATCAAATAATACCTGAGCTCTGTTTTTCAAACAAAAGATCTGAGGAACCTCTGATACTTTCTCGGCCTTGAGATCGCGAGATGCCCGGATGGCCTTGTCCTATCTCAACGGAAGTACCGTCTCGACCTCCTTCAGGATGCCGGTTACTCTGGATGCAAGCCGACCAAAACTCTCATGAATGTCAATCATACATAAGCTTTGTGCCGGGGGATCAGATACAGATCCATTTCTTTCAAATCTAGAATACTATCGACATCTTGTTGGAAAACTGATTTACCTAACTTTCACAAGACCAGACATATCCTTTGCTGTTGGAATTGTGAGTCAGTTTATGCACTCTCCTCAGATGTCTCATCTACAGGCCGTCGAACGCATCCTGAGGTACCTAAAAACAGTCCCTGGTCAAGAGCTGGTATGCAAAACCTCCTCTATTCCTACTCCAACTCTGGTTGCGTATTCAGATGCAGATTATGCTAGATCCCTGGATGATCGACACTCTACCAACGGATTTTGTACCTACTTGGGAGGACATCTTATTACCTGGAGCAGTAAGAAACAAGTTGTGGTTGTTCGATCTTCAGCTAAAGCTGAGTACCGTTCAATAACGTCTGTTGTATCCGAGCTTACTTGTCTCGAAAGTCTCCTAGGAGATATGAGAGTAAAACTTTCCTCACCAGCCACCTTACTCTATGATAATCAAGCTGCTATACACATAGCTAAGAATCCGGTCTTCCACGAAAGAACAAAACACATTGAAGTTGATTGTCACTTCGTTCGGGAGAAAAATCAAATAAAGAAACTGGAATTGAGACATGTTCCGGCTACTGACCAAGTCGCGGATCTTCTTACTAAGGCCCTGCCTAGTACTCTATTCTATAAGTTCTTATCCAAGCTTGATGCCTATGATTTGTGCGCTCCAGTTTGCGGAGGAGTGTTAGAAAAGACACTGTAAAAGCACACCTAATGACCCATTTTGTCTTTCTTTTTCTCTTGTTGTATTAGTCTCATACCATGTATATGAGACTCCTTTCTCCTTCTCCCTCCTATATATATATACCCATACATTATATTTACATAATGAACAAAGATATACAAAGTTTATTGGTTTTCCTTCATTGATTGTGCTCTTTTCTCTACACTCCGAAAGGTTTTTCTTTTCTATATTCAGGTTCTTTGTATTGTGCATTGGCAAGCCTTCATTATATTTAGCCCTCCAAATTGTTTTTCTTTCAGATATTCAAATTCGGCATTAAATAAATGTTCATAGTACATAGCCACCTAAAATGGTTTCTATCTTCATACCCTTTCCTTATTTCTCAGCAAAATGGTTTGAGCAAGATTTTTGACCCGTAATAAACTTTTCCTTGAATTATACTGGGTTTCCTTTTCTTCACCATAAAAAGTTAACAAATAAAACATCATATTCTTCATGGAGCAAGCATTTATAATTTTGGAACTCGTAATTTTTTTCTTTGGTATATTTTGGAACTTATAAAGGTTACCTCCTTCCACAAATTAAAGTGCCATTATTCTTCTTATGTGGATGAGCGGTTTAGGGTTTAGCGGATGTTAAATTGGATATCGGAAAGGACATGGCTATTTTGCCTTGGCTCAAAATTCTAAGCATCTTGAGTGAGCTGATGTTGTTTTCCATCTGGATTGGAAGTCCTAGGATCACCAAAGAGGTTCTATCACCAGTTTCTTTTGCCCTAGTGATTGAGGAGGGCTATCACTCCTTATGTCCTTAGGAAAGAGGATGAATAAAGCTTGAATATTTCTTCTTCCTTAATAGTTACGTAATTGATTGAAATATAAAGAGGGAGATTCATTATTGTGTTCTCGGAGAGTTGGTGAGAGAAATTTGTCTACTCGTTTTTGTCTTTCTTTGAAAAACTTTTACTCCCAACGTTTAGTGAAATATATTGCTTTCTTAGTTGATTTTCTTGTGGATTTGTTTTGCATGCATTTCCTTCATTCGTATTTAATGTTTTTCTTTATAGTAGATTTAGGCTTTGTTTGGCGGGTCTGATCCGCCGTGGTTGCGCGGACGACACTGCCCAGTCGCGACCGCACGCCGTTTGGCAGTGCCGCGATCGGGCAGCAGGGATCAGCCCCTTGTCTGCCACATAAATTTGCTATCCTTTTGTCTCTATGTTATTTTCATTTTTCAGTATTACATTTTTTGTGGTGTTATGGTATAATTGCCGTTAGTGCTACCAAGAAGCTTAGGTCTTCTATCACTACGATTTTGCATGAGGGGCAAAGATGACGACATCTTCTGACAGAGGTTGTCAGTATGCACTTCCAAAATGTGAATTTAAATAAGTTTAAGTGAGTAATAATTACAACATTTAAAACATAGTTGGAATCATCTTTGTGAAAGTAGGGATTGATCATGGTTTTGAAGTGGAAGGAACTCCAATTGCCCTAGTTGAAGAGAAGGGGATTGCTTCAAAGTCTCTCAATTTAGTTTCCTCGACATGGTAGAGATGAGTTTTTTTTGGAATGCAGCGGATTAAAGTCCTAAAAAGATGTACATGTAAATAAAAGCTGATGTAGGGTAGGCTATGGGGTGGACAAAACTTAGACTTCTAGGGAAGTGGTGTGGACGCGGTGTAACCCCCCATCTGTCACATGGAATATAACAGAAGGTCCGGCCGGGACCCCACGCCATATGCTACAAACAGTCAGCGGAGTTACGTATTAATACCAAGATAACAGCATATGAATACGCATCCTAACTCAGAGTATTCTAGCGAAAGCTTTTGAAATAGTTATAAGAACCCATACAAAACACATGAATGTCCACTACAGCCACAATAGGAATGAAATAACATACACCAAGACTTTGACCTTATGGCCTTACATTAGTTTGATCAATAAAAGTGTCTTACATACTTCGGCTCGCAGGCCGGCCATACATGACAGTATAAGAATAAAACACTTCGCTTTGGCCTTCAAGGGCCAGCACAACACCAAGGTCCGTGCTCAACACTCGATAAAACTCAGCCAATTCCAGAAAAGGACACGACTTTGGACACACCCGTGTCACAGACCGTGTGAAACCATAATGACTCCAAAGCTCTCAAAAACACTACCCGTTCATATCCGAGTTTTGGGGCGTTACACGCGGCCCTCTAATCCAACTCTAAATGCGATGCAAACCATCGGTGACGGCGACAAAATAATTTGAGCAATGACAATTTCAACCCACACAGTTAATTAAAGGAAATAAACCAAGATTCAATTCAACAATTTTTTAATGGCTTTCCTCCGCTCGGAGGGCCAAGGCTAAGCGCGCAACGAATAAATCCCACATGCAAATTATAAATGTATCGCAACCATTTTCTACAAGCCCAAATCTAAGCAAAGCACAACAATCAACCAATAATAATATCAAATCAAATGTTCCAATACAACGAGAGCCTCACCAAAGTAGCGGGCTGATCGAGACACTGAAGATTTTGAATCCAGATGCGTAGATCGGAGATCGAAGGTGGAACCAGCGGCGTGAAAATGATGGCGGTGGCTGTCCTCGGCGGTATATGATGAGATCAGACAAGAAATGGTTATATCCAGCCACGTACAAGTATATCCGGGCCGGGGGAGGGTGAATCCGCTATGTAGAGTCGGATCCGGGCTAGGGAAGGTTGTGTGGGTGGTGGAAATAACGGATCGGACGCTGAAATTCTCAGATCTGGATTGATCTAGAAAATTAGGGCGGTTTGGAGGTGGTTCCACGAAGAGGAGGGGAGGAGGTGGCCGACCGGTGGTAGGGAGGGGGCTGCCGACTATAGAGGGGCGTGGGAGGGAGGCGGTGGCTAAGGGTGGGTCGCCGGAGTGAGGGAGGGGGCTGGGTGGTCGATGAAGAGGAGGGAGAAGTGAGGGAGGTGGTCGGTTGTCCGGCGGCTGCAGGAAATCGTGCACCACAGGCCGCCGGTTAGGGTATGGAACTAGGGGGCTGCAACGGGTGGAGTTTGGGGGGTGGAAAATGAAGGCTAGAGGGAGGGGAAGGGTTTGGGGAAGAGAAACCAATCTAGGAGTCGTCACCTAGGGCTCCACGGCGTCGGCACCGACGGGTGATCGCTGGAATCCGGGAAGAAGAGTCTCCAAATTCTGCAATGACCTCCAAACCAGCCCCTATTCTCCTATTTATAAGAAAAACAAAGTAGGGCATCCCACAATCAACGTCTATGATTGGCCGGAGGCGGGACTCTCAAGATACATGAAAATAAATGCAAAAAATACTAAAATAACATATGGTTTTGACTCGCGACGCGGATCCGGACACATCTGCGGAGTCCGATCGTCGATCCGGGCACGCCATATATGAGAAGTCGTCAAATCAGCCCCGAACGGACCCACAACTCGTGATTGTCTCTGCTCCGCATCAATCTTCCCGGCTTGAAAGAATTCATCTCCCGATGAATTGAGATCAGAATTCTCTTGATGAATACCCGGTACAATTCGAAGAGGTCCACCAGAAGTCGTACAAGTGTTGTTGGCGGAAGAGTGTCCTCGCCAATCAACTCCCCCTGACTGAAAAACTGTCATATCCGGTGAATGGAGACGGTCGTGCTGAAGTCGAAGTGCATGGACAAATCGATCAAATTCTGCTGCAATTATCCAAGCGTCAACTGCATCGGGCCACCAAACACAATGTCTGTGGGCTCAAGAGTTTGTGGTGGTAGTATGCTAAGAAAGTCCGGGCATATGTCAGACGAGTCTAGGTCACCTAAGATGATGGTCTCATCACTAGACAACTCCTCAGGGAGAAGAGAGAGCGAACCTGTGTCATTCGAGGAGAGTGACACATCACTAGTAAGTCCTCCCTAGAGCGGGACCTCAGGAAACAACTCGACGACTGAAGGATGTGAGTCAGTGTGGGCAAGTGGACACACCATGTCAATCAGGGTGAAGGGATGAGGAGGAAAAAACTCATCTTCCTAGAGCAGAGGCTCGAGAAGAACCTTCTCGATCGAAGCGGGTGCTAAAGTGGAGACAGGTGGAGACACGACTTCGGTCGGGGTGGTAAGAATAGGAAGTATCTCTTCTTCCTGGAGCAGGGGCTCAGGAAGAACCTCCTCAACTGAAGGGAGTGTTGTAGTGGAGACACATAGAGTCACGACTTCAGTCGGGGTGATGAAAATAGGAGAAAACTCTTCTTCCTTGAGCAGGGGCTCAGGAAGAATCTCCTCGACTGAATAGATTGTCACGGTGGAGGTGGGTGGGACCTAAGTGTTCGTCGTGAAATTGACGAGGTGTGAGGAGGACTATCGAAACACCTAACCTCGGGTTCCACTATGTGATATGAAGTGGGGAGGTAAGCAGTAGCAGCATAATGCTTGTGCATTGACACCTCAAGGTTGTGAACAGAGGCGCAAAACCCACTCAAATTCTACTTGAGTTCCGCAGTGACGAACTCAACGTCTTTCCACAAAGCTTTAATACGCGCAGCTAAATCATACATTTTTTTTTTGAAAAATTCTAAACCTAGAATTTGAAAACGACCAACGCTCAGCTATCCCACGATAGGAGTGAGATATCCTAGCAGTCATACCAAACTAATGTGAACCAAGGTGGGTGGTAGTTTTGAAAGATAATAAAATACGACCTTTGAAAAATAAGTGCGGCGCGAAGGGATTTCACGGGCTATTAAACCGATAAAACGACCTAAGCGTCGCTCGTGGATGCAAGGCTACCACATGAACATACAGACGTTATGAGTCACAATTCCACAAGCGCAGAAATATGGTGGCGGGCAAACAAGGCCATGAAAAATAAACGATGACTAGAAAATGAGATTAGCTGGGCAAGCTCCAATAATTAACTACTCAATTAAAATCTGAGCATAAAAATAACTAAGGTTTGAGAGCATAAAGATCGAGAGGTATACCCTAGGAGAAGAGAGAGTGGCGGTGAATCACGGTGGAGGAGGTATCACTGGAGCTAGACCGGGCCTTTGGAGGAACATGAAGTTTTGGAACTGGGGAGGCACCGACTGGACGTAAGGAGGTGATAGAGTTGTTGCTGGTAAGGGATTGCGGGCCTGCTGCACGAAAGAAAAGGAGCTCAACATAGGCACGACCTACCGGAGGAAGATTCGCCGGAGAGAGTCGACACCACGGGAAGATTCGACGAGTTGGCTGAGCAAGGGACAACACGGGATCACCGCTGTCGGCGGTCTGGATGCAAAGGCTGGCAGAGGAAGGGCCGCCGAGACCCTAGGGAAGTTCCTGCGACCTAGTCGACGGCCGCCTGGACTTCAGGAGAAGGCGTCGTCGGGGAAGACGACGACTGGAGGTGTGGGCTTCGTCAGAGGAGATGAACGCTGGAGGACGCGGTGGCGTGGGGAGTTCAGTTGAGGAAGGCACGAGATAGATGAGGCTTCAGGGGCTTTCCATCGGGAGACAAGACAGCGTTGGATGGGAACCGAACCGAGAGTAAAACTCAGTTTAGTTCTATTTTCCAGCTCAGGTATTACCATGGGGAAGGGTTTGTTTATATAGGGAGGAATTAGGGTTTGGGATTTCTTTTTATATTGGCACACATCATGAGATTCATTTTTAAAGGCTAGGATTAAGATGATATCAAAATAGTTAATTACTATAAGCTTGCCATAAACAACTTATCTCATAACCACCAGACCTATGCATTTAAGGTCTCGTTAGCCGGTCACACCAATGAGCCAAACAAAAAGGCGCGAACAACCTATGTTGTTTAAGGCGAGCCTGGGGCCCACCTATGGCTTCAGGCTCACCAGGTTCAGAGGTTTGTGCCTTCATGCGCCTTTTTTTTTGCCTTTGGACATTAAAGGAGCGCATGAGTGTGATTTTTGTTGTACATTTTTTTTCAAATATAATGAAAAAATAATGTAAGAACTCAATAATTTTTGTATGATTTAGTGTTTTTGAAACATAATTGATCGTTGAGACTTAGATATGATGCAAGTGACCATATTGATTTTATTTTTAAGAGATAAATGATAGTAATGAATGATTAATGAGTAGAATATATAAATAATTTATTCAAGATGATGAACTGATGTTTGATGCTGATTATTTAAAATAAATGTGGCTGCCCCTTGCACCTAGGCTCCAAGACCCCTCTGCGCCTCGGTGCACCTTGCACCTTTAATAACTAAGCGAACAAAGCGCTAATAACATGCACAATACAACTTGACGCTACAAACCAAACCAAAAAATGCGCGAAAGCGTGCACCACAGAAATAAAAAACATGTGCGATAATAATAATAAAAACGAAGGGACGCGGGTTGCATCCACATGCAAGTAAAATAAAGAAATAGAGCGATGATGTGAAGCAGGTTGCGTCAGTCATTAAGATGATGCTATTAGTTACGAGTTAGCGGTTATCATTATGAGTATTGTAAGCCTATTTAAAGGCATGTGTTGTTGGTACGAAGGTATCAAAGAAGTCGTTCTATTTCCGTTATCTTGTTAAGAGATCTTAGCCCCTCTCTCTCTCCCGAGCATGCCCCGCCGGTTGTAGATATGTAGTATCCTTCGCCTCCGTCATCCCATCCTCCAACATCTCTACCGACATTTTGTGACGAGCCTGCAACATATTGTTTGATATCTTAGTGCTGAGGAATGGGTTGAGTATATCCATGCATAGTAACATAATGACGATTAAGTATGTGCTGACTAAATTTGCTGGATATATTTGAATTCACTAAGTGTCCGTTCATTTGGATGCAATTGAAGCCATAAATTAGAATTGGATGTTCAATTGTATTATAATTGAACTACAATTCTAATAATGTAGCCCAAATTTTGTCCAACGGAATGGACCTTAAGACATTCTGTTGATTATGATGTTTTAAGGCACTTGCTCATTCTTTTGCTAAAATGTTGAGTTGGCCTTCCTGATTGTGTGGCATCAACGAGCATTTTTTTGGTGTATACTTATCCCCATTTTTAAGGAATTAACACTATTAAATTCTCAAATATGCTTACCATAACATCATATGGTGAACTACAATCTTAGTTACTGTAAAGAGAGGCCCAAAATCTTGCATATGCTTCTTGAATTGATAGTTACAAGTATGAATACATTTATATAGGAAAGAAGAAAGAGGAAAATCCCAATCTAACATGTGGGACTAATACAATGAGGAGGAAAAGAGAGAAAAAGAGGGAAAAAATTGGGCCACTAGATGAGCCCTAAACTGAGCTTCTCTTACACTCCCCCTCAAGCTGGAGCGTACGAGTCGTAGGCACCAAGCTTGGATAAAAACTGATAGTATAGCGGCCGGGAGAGAGCTTTAGTCAAGATGTCAGCAACTTGGTTTGTAGCAGGGACATGCTCCAACTCTATCTTCTTTGACTGTACTTTTTCCCAGATAAAATGACAGTCAACTTCAATATGCTTTGTGCGTTCGTGAAAGACCGGATTCTTGGCAATATGTATGACGGCTTGGCTGTCAAAGAATAGAGTCGCTGGTGATGAGAGACGAACACCTAAGTCACCCAGAAGGCCCTCAAGCCAAGTTAACTCAGAAACGACAACGGCCACAGCTCGGTACTTAGCTTCAGCGGAAGAGCAAGCAACCACGATTTGTTTTTTGCTACGCCAAGTTATGAGATGTCCTCCAAAGTATGTACAGAAACCCGTTGTGGAGCGCCTATCATCAATGGATCCAACATAGTCAGCGTCAGAGTACGCGACAAAAGAAAAAGATGTGGATGACTTGTACACCAGCCCTTGTCCTGGAGCAGTCTTGAGGTATCGAAGAATGAGCTCAACAGATGAGATGTCCGGGAGCATGCATAAAACGACTCATGACTCCTACAACAAAAGAGATGTCTGGGCGAGTAACCGTGAGATAGATCAACTTCCCAACTAAGCGTTTATAGTATTCTAGTTTTGTAAGCAGCTCATCAGAGTCAGAGCTGTGGACAGAGAGCTTGTAATTAACGTCCATAGGAGTATCCATAGGTTTGCATCCAGAATAGCAGGCATCATGAATAAGATCCATACAGTACTTCCTTTGTGATAACACAAGATCATCATGACGTCGAGCAACCTCAAGGCCAAGAAAGTAACGAAGGTTGCCAAGGTCTTTGGTCTGAAAGACAGAGTTTAACTATTCCTTGATATGTTATATCCCTGTAGTATCATCGTCAGTAATGAGGATATCATCAACATAGACAACCTTGCTCGGTGTCGGGTGAAGAGAGAGAAATCAGCCGAACTCCGAATAAAGCTGATGTCACAGACAATCTTGCTGAATTTTTCAAACCAAGCCCGCGAGGACTGTTTGAGACCAAAAATAGACTTCCGAAGAAGACAAACCCGAGACTCTCTCGTAGTCGCAAACCCGGGAGGTTGGTGCATGTAAACAGTCTCCCGCAGATCGTCGTTGAGGAAGACGTTCTTAACATCCAACTGATAAAGGGGCCAATGTCGATGAATAGACAAGGAGAGAAGAACGCGGACGGTGTTTAATTTGGCCACCGGAGAGAAGGTTTCCTCATAATCCAAACCATGTTGCTGAGTAAAACCCCGAGCCACGAGGCGGGCCTTGAGTTGCTCCACTGTGCCATCCGCCGCATGTTTAACAACAAAGACTCACTTGCAGCTCACACAATGCTGTCCTGCGGGAAGAGGAATCAGATCTCAAGTCCGGTTAGCCCAGAGAGCCCGCATTTCATCGTCCATGGCCGCCCGCCACCCGGGATGTTGCAGCGCCTCCTGCACAGTGTTAGGAATAGAGATAGAGAAGAGAGAGGTGGCAAAGGTGTAGAGAGGTGGACTCAGCCGATGGAGAGAAACATAGTTGGCCAAGGGATGAGCTGTAGAGGCGGGAGATGGATCTGCCGTTGCCGGGGTATCGCTGGAGGGAGGTAGCTTGTGCAGGGAAGCATCCTTGAAGCGACGGGTGTAGACACAGATAAGGGGTGGATGAACCCGAGGGGGGTCAGGGAGAGAGGTGGTTGGAGATGACAGAGAAGAGGACGTGACAGGTATAGCAGGCCGGGGAAGAGGAGGAGAGGTGGTCGAAGGGGGTGCAGGTAAGTGGAAGGGCTGATCTTCGCAGAATGTGACATCCGCCGAGACGACCAACTTGCCATCAGAAGGAGAGTAGCAAACATACCCCTTCTGAGTACGAGAGTAGCCAACAAACATATATTTGGCCGCCCGAGGAACAAGTTTGTCGGAAGGTGGGCCAAGAAGATGAACATAACAAACACACCCGAAGACTCGCGGGGTGAGAGAGTGGGATTCACGAAAGGATAGAGAAGTTGAATAGGTATGACAAAGTCAAGAACAGAAGAGGGTAGGTGGTTGATGAGATGACATGCTGTGAAGACAACAAAATTCCAATAGTAGTCCAGAACCTGCATTTGAAACATAAGGGACCGAGCAACATCAAGGAGGTGACGATTTTTTTCGTTCAGCCACTCCATTTTGTTGAGGGGTGTACGTACACGAAGTTTGATGGATAACGCCAAATTCGCTGCAAATAGTGGAGAAGATGCGACTAGTATACTCGCGAACGTTAGCAGTGTGAATGACTTTGAGAGGGGTGACAAACTGCGTACGCATGCAGTAAATATAACCAGAGGTAAGGTCAGTACGATCATGCATTAAATATAACCATGTAACACGCGAGTAGTCATCAATAAACATGACAAAATAGCGGAAGCCAAAGATACCGGGGACTTTATAGGGACCCCATACATCAGAATGAACTAGAGATAAAAGAGTACTACTCCTGGTATATACAGGGGGGAAAGAATAACGATGTTGTTTACCGTAGATATAAGATTCGCAAGAGAACTCCCGTAGAGGAACATCAGGAAGAGCTCGCTTGAGGATTGGAAGAGGAGCATGGCCAAGATGGCGATGCCAGTCGACGGTGGAGACAGCGGAGAGAAGAGTGGATGGTATATCTAGAATGTAGAGCCCATTCACCAGCTGCCCCTCACCAATGATACTCCGGGTGCGACGATCCTGCATAAGAAAAGAGGAAGGAGAAAAGGTTATGCAACAATCAAGTTCATGTATTAGGCGACTAAAAGAGAGTAAATTGAATGCGACCCCAGAACATGAAAAAGCGAGGAGAGAGAAAGGGCCGGGGTAAGTTGGAGAGCGGCGGTGCCAGAGACCGGTAAGGTGTCACCATTGACCCCAATGATATGTGAAGGATGAGCTGTCTGGAGATACTGGGAAGGCTTATAAAAGGTAATATGGTGTGTAGTGTCAGAATCAACGATCCAGCGGGGGCTACGAGAGAGACATGTTATACCTTTCGCAAAGAAAGACGCAACCGAGCCGGAGGAGCGGCCGATGACACCCTGTTGCTGCTGGAGTTAGGTGCGGAGCTCATCGATATGTTGGCGAGTAGTAGACTCCGAATCCTGAGTAGAATCCCCAGTGGGAGCAGAAGCAGTAGAGGAAGTATCCGCAAGGTGGGGAGGCAGACCATGCTTGCGGCAACAAGTAGGCTCGAGATGACCATCCCCGCCACAGTAGGTGCATTTCATAGAAGAACGACCCCCACGCCCTCGTCCCCGAGACGGAGGTCCCCCCCCTCCCCCCGGGGGGGGGGGGGGGGTGGAAGAGCCACGAGCAGGAGGAGGGGTCAGAAGGAGAGGCTGCTGAAGGAGAGCAGGTGCAAATCCTGGAGGAGCCTCAATAGAAGGCGTAACTTTAAGCAGCATGAAGCAAACATCTGACAACAAGGGAGTCGTCGTATAAGAGAGAATCTGCGCCCGAATACTATGCAGGTGGGGAGGAACACGCGACATCATCATCGCGATGGTGATAGCCTCTTTCTGGGCCCGTTGAGTAGCGAGATCAGTCGTTGGAGGCTGATGTTGAATCCAGGCCTCGGCCTGGGTCTTGGCTTGGGCAACAAAAAATATCATTTCACCGGGAGCACCTGGAATGAGGTTCTGAAGGTCGGAGAGAATATCATAGAGGTGCCGAAGACTGTTGTGCCACGAGTAAAAAGAGTGGAGTTTCTCCCACATGGCCTTGGCCGTGTCATGATACATGGCCATACTGTAAAGCTCAGTATCCATAGAATTTAGGGGTCAGGACTGGACCCGACCATCATCGCGAAACCAGTCATCGGAGGGAGTAGCGGGGGTAGCCCGGGTTAAGTGGTGAAAAAGACACTTGGTCTGCAGGACACGTCGAACCGAGTGAGCCCATTCAACGAAGTTTCATTTTCCAGTTAGTGAAATGGTAGTAATCCGGAGATCATCGCGGAGTTCGGAAGCCGGGGTAGCCGCACGGGCTGGAGGAGCAGGGGTGGCAGCGGAATCATCAGAAGCCATGCGGTTATCAGAAGAGACCGGGCGGCTAGCAGAGGGAAAGACCGGGCGGTGAGTAAGGAGAAGACTGGGCTAGCAGGGAGTAGGCCGGGCGGCTAGCAGGAGGAGGCCGGGAGGCTAGCAGGAGAAGGCGTTCATCTTGGTAGAGAAGGCCAGCCGGCTAAAACAGAAAGTCGGGCGGCTAGAGGGAGGCCGAATAGAGAGATAAGGAGCAGTAGAAGCAGAAGCCGCACGGTCTCGGCGAACACGCCAGCGACAAGGAGAGTCGCGACCAGGATGCGGCCTGCAGGAAGAGAAGCGACCTTTAACGACAAGACAAGTCGCAGCGGCTAACCGATGTAGAGGTAGGATAGGGAGGCCGCACGGTCAAGGTGAGGCCCCCAGCGGCAAGTAGAGAAGGTCGGGAAGGGGGAGCGGGGGGTGGCTGCGCGGATAGCAAGAGAGATCACTCGGCCAGAGACAGCGGGAGACAACGGCGACTCGAGAAGTGACGTGAGGCGGAAAGGAGAGAAAAACAGGGCGCACAGATAGTGAGAAAGACCGCGCGGACAGATGCAAGAGAAGGTGGGTCCCACGTGAGAGTTTATAAAAGAGAGGGAGGAGGAGGAGAAGTGTAAGCCACGAGGAGACAAAGTAGAGAGAGTGGTTAGAAGGAGACATGCCGCACGATACGGCGGACCTTAAGACATTCTGTTGATTATGATGTTTAAGGCACTTGCTCATTCTTTTGCTAAAATGTTGAGTTGGCCTTCCTGATTGTGTGGCATCAACGAGCATTTTTTTGGTGTATACTTATCCCCATTTTTAAGGAATTAACACTATTAAATTCTCAAATATGCTTACCATAACATCATATGGTGAACTACAATCTTAGTTACTGTAAAGAGAGGCCTAAAATCTTGCATATGCTTCTTGAATTGATAGTTACAAGTATGAATGCATTTATATAGGAAAGAAGAAAGAGGAGAAATCCCAATCTAACATGTGGGACTAATACAATGAGGAAAAGAGAGAAAAAGAGGGAAAAAATTGGGCCACTAGATGGGCCCTAAACTGGGCTTCTCTAACACTCCCCCACAAGATGGAGTGTACAAGTCGTAGGCACCAAGCTTGGATAAAAACTGATAGTATAGCGGCCGGGAGAGAGCTTTAGTCAAGATGTCAGCAACTTGGTTTGTAGCAGGGACATGCTCCAACTCTATCTTCTTTGACTGTACTTTTTCCCGATAAAATGACAGTCAACTTCAATATGCTTTGTGCGTTCGTGAAAGACCGGATTCTTGGCAATATGTATGACGGCTTGGCTGTCAAAGAATAGAGTCGCTGGTGATGAGAGACGAACACCTAAGTCACCCAGAAGGCCCTCAAGCCAAGTTAACTCAGAAACGACAACGGTCATAGCTCGTTACTTGGCCTCAGCAGAAGAGCAAGCAACCACGGTTTGTTTTTTGGTGCGCCAAGTTATGAGATGTCCTCCAAAGTAGGTATAGAAACCCGTTGTGGAGCGCCTATCATCAATGGATCCAACATAGTCAGCGTCAGAGTACGCGACAAAAGAAAAAGATGTGGATGACTTGTACACCAGCCCTTGTCCTGGAGCAGTCTTGAGGTATCGAAGAATGAGCTCAACAGATGAGATGTCCGGGGAGCATGCATAAAACGACTCACGACTCCTACAACAAAAGAGATGTCTGGGCGAGTAACCGTGAGATAGATCAACTTCCCAACTAAGCGTTTATAGTATTCTAGTTTTGTAAGCAGCTCATCGGAGTCAGAGCTGTGGACAGAGAGCTTGTAATTAGCGTCCATAGGAGTATCCATAGGTTTGCATCCAGAATAGCCGACATCATGAATAAGATCCATACAGTACTTCCTTTGTGATAACACAAGATCATCATGACGTCGAGCAACCTCAAGGCCAAGAAAGTAACGAAGGTTGCCAAGGTCTTTGGTCTGAAAGACAGAGTTTAACTATTCCTTGATATGTTATATCCCTGTAGTATCATCGTCAGTAATGAGGATATCATCAACATAGACAACCTTGCTCGGTGTCGGGTGAAGAGAGAGAAATCAGCCGAACTCCGAATAAAGCTGATGTCACAGACAATCTTGCTGAATTTTTCAAACCAAGCCCGCGAGGACTGTTTGAGACCAAAATAGACTTCCGAAGAAGACAAACCCGAGACTCTCCGTAGTCGCAAACCCGGGAGTTGGTGCATGTAAACAGTCTCCCGCAGATCGCCAGTTGAGGAAGACGTTCTTAACATCCAACTGATAAAGGGGCCAATGTCGATGAATAACAAGGAGAGAAGAACGCGGACGGTGTTTAATTTGGCCACCGGAGAGAAGGTTTCCTCATAATCCAAACCATGTTGCTGAGTAAAACCCCGAGCCACGAGGCGGGCCTTGAGTCGCTCCACTGTGCCATCCGCCGCATGTTTAACAACAAAGACCCACTTGCAGCTCACACAATGCTGTCCTGCGGGAAGAGGAACCAGATCCCAAGTCCGGTTAGCCCAGAGAGCCCGCATTTCATTTTCCATGGCCGCCCGCCACCCGGGGTGTTGCAGCGCCTCCTGCACAGTGTTAGGAATAGAGATAGAGAAAAGAGAGGTGACAAAGGTGTAGAGAGGTGGACTCAGCCGATGGAGAGAAACATAGTTGGCCAAGGGATGAGCTGTAGAGGCGGGAGATGGATCTGCCGTTGCCGGGGTATCGCTGGAGGGAGGTAGCTTGTGCAGGGAAGCATCCTTGAAGCGACGGGTGTAGACACAGATAAGGGGTGGATGAACCCGAGGGGGTCAGGGAGAGAGGTGGTTGGAGATGACAGAGAAGAGGACGTGACAGGTATAGCAGGCCGGGGAAGAGGAGGAGAGGTGGTCGAAGGGGGTGCAGGTAAGTGGAAGGGCTGATCTTCGCAGAACGTGACATCCGCCGAGACGACCAACTTGCCATCAGAAGGAGAGTAGCAAACATACCCCTTCTGAGTACGAGAGTAGCCAACAAACATATATTTGGCCGCCCGAGGAACAAGTTTGTCGGAAGGTGGGCCAAGAAGATGAACATAACAAACACACCCGAAGACTCGCGGGGTGAGAGAGTTGGGATTCACGAAAGGATAGAGAAGTTGAATAGGTATGACAAAGTCAAGAACAGAAGAGGGTAGGTGGTTGATGAGATGACATGCTGTGAAGACAACAAAATTCCAATAGTAGTCCAGAAGCTGCATTTGAAACATAAGGGACCGAGCAACATCAAGGAGGTGACGATTTTTTCGTTCAGCCACCCCATTTTGTTGAGGGGTGTACGCACACGAAGTTTGATGGATAACGCCAAATTCGGTGCAAATAGTGGAGAAGGTGCGACTATTATACTCGCGAACGTTAGCAGTGTGAATGACTTTGAGAGGGGTGACAAACTGCGTACGCATGCAGTAAATATAACCAGAGGTAAGGTCAGTACGATCATGCATTAAATATAACCATGTAACACGCGAGTAGTCATCAATAAACATGACAAAATAGCGGAAGCCAAAGATACCAGGGACTTTATAGGGACCCCATACATCAGAATGAACTAGAGATAAAAGAGTACTACTCCTGGTATATGCAGGGGGGAAAGAATAACGATGCTGTTTACCGTAGATACAAGATTCGCAAGAGAACTCCCGTAGAGGAACATCGGGAAGAGCTCGCTTGAGGATTGGAAGAGGAGCATGGCCAAGATGGCGATGCCAGTCGACGGTGGAGACAGCGGAGAGAAGAGTGGATGGTATATCCAGAATGTAGAGCCCATTCACCTGCTGCCCCTCACCAATGATACTCCGGGTGCGGCGATCCTGCATAAGAAAAGAGGAAGGAGAAAAGGTTATGCAACAATCAAGTTCATGTGTTAGGCGACTAACAGAGAGTAAATTGAAGTGCGACCCCAGAACATGAAAAAGCGAGGAGAGAGAAAGGGCCGGGGTAAGTTGGAGAGCGGCGGTGCCAGAGACCGGTAAGGTGTCACCATTGACCACAATGATATGTGAAGGATGAGCTGTCTGGAGATACTGGAAAGGCTTCTAGGAGGTAATATGGTGTGTAGTGCCAGAATCAACGATCCAGCGGGGGCTATGAGAGAGACATGTTATACCTTCCGCAAAGAAAGACGCAACCGAGCCGGAGGAGCGGCCGGGGACACCCTGTTGCTGCTGGAGTTAGGTGCGGAGCTCATCGATATGTTGGCAAGTAGTAGACGCCGAATCCTGAGTAGAATCCCCAGTGGGAGCAGAAGCAGTAGAGGAAGTAGCCGCAAGGTGGGGAGGCAGACCATGCTTGCCGTAACAAGTAGCCTCGAGATGACCATCCCCGCCACAGTAGGTGCATTTCATAGAAGAACGACCCCCACGCCCTCGTCCCCGAGACGGAGGTCGGCCCCCCGGGTGGAAGAGCCACGAGCAGGAGGAGGGGTCGGAAGGAGAGGCTGCTGAAGGAGAGCAGGTGCAAATCCTGGAGGAGCCTCAGTAGGAGGCGTAACTTTAAGCAGCATGGAGCAGACATCTGACAACGAGGGAGTCATCGTATAAGAGAGAATCTGCGCCCGAATACTATGCAGGTGGGGAGGAACACGCGACATCATCATCGCGATGGTGACAGCCTCTTTCTGAGCCCGTTGAGTAGCGAGATCAGTGGTTGGAGGCTGATGTTGAATACAGGCCTCGGTCAGGGTCTTGGCTTGGGCAACAAAAGATATCATTTCACCGGGAGCACCTGGAGTGAGTTTCTGAAGGTCGGAGAGAATATCATAGAGGTGCTGAAGACTGTTGTGCCACGAGTAAAAAGAGTGGAGTTCCTCCCACATGGCCTTGGCCGTGTCATGATACATGGCCATCCTGTAAGGCTCAGTATCCATAGAATTTAGGGGTCAGGACTGGACCCGACCATCATCGCGAAGCCAGTCATCGGAGGGAGCAGCGGGAGTAGCCCGGGTTAAGTGGTGAAAAAGACCCTTGGTCTGCAGGACACGTCGAACCGAGTGAACCCATTCAACGAAGTTCCATTTTCCAGTCAGTGAAATGGTAGTAATCCGGAGATCATCGCGGAGTTCGGAAGCCGGGGTAGCCGCACGGGCTGGAGGAGCAGGGGTGGCAGCGGAATCATCAGAAGCCATGCGGTTATCAGAAGAGACCGGGTGGCTAGCAGAGGGAAAGACCGGGCGGCGAGTAAGGAGAAGACCCGGCTAGCAGGGAGGAGGCCGGGAGGCTAGCAGGAGGAGGCCGGGAGGCTAGCAGGAGAAGGCATTTGGCTTGGTAGAGAAGGCGTTCGGCTTGGTAGAGAAGGCTAGAGGCTAAAACAGAAAGCCGAGCGGCTAGAGGGAGGCCGAATAGAGAGATAAGGAGCGGTAGAAGCAGAAGCCGCACGGTCTCGGCGAACACGCCAACGACAAGGAGAGTCGCGACCAGGATGCGGCCTGCAAGAAGAGAAGCGACCGCTAACGACAAGACAAGTCGCAGCGGCTAACCGATGTAGAGGTAGGATAGGGAGGCCGCACGGTCAAGGTGAGGCCACCAGCGGCAAGTAGAGAAGGTCGGGAAGGGGGAGCGGGGGGGGGGGTGGCTGCGCGGATAGCAAGAGAGATCACTCGGTCAGAGACAACGGGAGACCGTGGCGACTAGAGAAGTGACGTGAGGCGGAAAGGAGAGAAAAACAAGCCGCGCGGATAGTGAGAAAGACCGCGGATAGTGAGGAAGTCGGACATATGCAAGAGAAGGTGGGTCCCACGTGAGAGTTTATAAAAGAAGGGAGGAGGAGGAGAAGTGTAAGCCACGAGGAGACAAAGTAGAGAGAGTGGTTAGAAGGAGACATGCCGCACGATACGGCGGCTAAGAGGGAGGAGAGAAGGCCGCGCGTGTCCAGGAGGACAGGCCGTACAAGCAAGTCTGGGCGGACAAAATCGGGAGACCGCGAACAGTAGACCAAAAACAAATACAAGGAGAAAATCCGGTTCCCTCTGATACCATGTAAAGAGAGGCCCAAAATCTTGTATATACTTCTTGAATTGATAGTTACAAGTATGAATATATTTATATAGGAAAGAAGAAAGAGGAGAAATCCCAATCTAACACGTGAGACTAATACAATGAGGAGAAAAAGAGAGAAAAAGAGGAAAAAATTGGGCCACTAGATGAGCCCTAAATTGGGCTTCTCTAACAGTTGCAAATAAATAGGAGGTAGAAGAACACTGTTATGCATTTTCTTGTGTACTGATGCTTTAATTGATTTTTTTCTCATAAAAAGATGAATGGGCGTTGAGTTTGTTTTTGTGGACCTATAGTCCTTCACGTAAAAGTATTATGCGTTGGAGTGCTGGGTATTTTAGGGAGTCGTCTATCATTTCTTCAGGGAAGATTAATCCTCTAGGAGGTATCTGAGGCTTCATTTGGTTCGGCGGTGGCGGGTCGATCCGGCGGGTGGAAACGGAGTGTTCGAAACGGAGGGGGGAGATGGCTGCTTCAAACGGAGATTTTTGGGGCGTTTCTCAAGACGGGCGGGTGGAAACGGAGCAAATGCCGCCGGAGGTTCATTTGTTTACCCTCCTTCCGGCGGCGTTTGCCTAAAACGGAGCAGCGAAACGCCCAAACAAATAGAGCCTTAGTAATCTCTTGCAATAGTGTTAACAGTAAAGTTTTGGTGTATCTTATTGGAATCTCTTGCAAAACCACCTAGAAGCTGATTCAGTTCATGAAACTGACGAAGTGATTAAAATAAAGAAGTTGACGAGCCTTCTGATTTGATCGTAGAAGCTGTAAGCACATCGTTTGTTGACTTACAAATCACTTTTTGAGAAGGAACCAGATCTTGTCATCAAAATCCTATATTCAAATATTTATCTTACGCTTCATTTATCTTCATATCAGCGTGCCTTTGTTTCCACCTTGTCTTATGGGTTTCCAGTATCATTCGTTGGTTATGTTGCGCATATTTTATTATGAGTCATGTATTTGATTTCTAGTTGTATGAGTCGATTCATATTGATTTGAGTTGTAATTGCAAGTTATTAGAGTATTAATGTTTTAGTGTTTCATATCTCTTTTATATTGAGTTTATTTACGCCCATGTCATTGTAAGTCCTATATATAGGGATCCTTGGAGTCATGTAAGGAATCAATGAATGAAGTTAATTCCCTTTCCCCTTGAAGAGATTATAGTAGCTCTCTCCTTTCGAGCACAACTCGCTTAGGTAGGCACGGTTCCGACTTCACTGATCCTCCACCGAACATTCTCTGGCAACCCGACCGACGTTCTATGGCGAGCTCATAACAAATTGGTATCAGATCCGCCCTTTCTCCATTCACGCAACCTTATTAGTCATTCGTCAATTTATGAGGAATCAGAGGCATTTTGAAGTCAGTGAGCAATGGCCACTCTAGGCCGTTGTCTGCAGTAGGCTTTCTCTGTTGTTCACAAAGCCGATCAAGATCTGTCCAATCACAAGTGTAAAGATTTGTTGTGCACGATGACGCTCCAACTGGCTCTTTCTCTGCGATCACCCCTTTCCGCTTTCATCGAGGATCATCGTCCAGCGACCCCTTGCATCCTCGTCGGCGTCCCGCACAGGGTCATCGATCTCGCTGATTTCAGAGCAGGAGTAGGTGACACATTCATCGTCTCCGCCAGTAAAAGCACACAACTTCAAAGGTCTCTCGCGATCGTCTCCCTTTCTGGATCGACGCGGGCCTACCGCTTCCTACACGCCAGTTCGCTTCCTGCACACCAGTTCACTGCCTACACCGCAGTTCCTGCCAACCACGCCTTTTCAAAGCTCTGCGCCAGCCCTCAATCTCATGCCTTGTTCCCTTGCTCTTTATCGTCGAACCACACCCCTTTAAGAATCATGCCTCGCTCCTGAAAGCATTTAAAATAGTTTACATGATCATATAATTAATTGGATTAATTCAATTTTTAAAAAAGTGATTCTCGGTCCCAACTGTGCGAGCTTCAGGACATGATGCACACTTATATGGCCACCGAAGCAGAAGCTGCAACTTGCAGCCCAACACCAAGAAGCACAAACATGACACCGTGTTACCCTTTCCTCCCTCACCAACTTATCAACTTATGTGCATCCGACCTCATTATCGGATCGCAACCCAGCCACCGAGCTCGTTAATTGTTCTGCTGCAACCCATGTCGTTATCGACTCATGCGAGCCTCCTCCAGCCACAGTTGTCGCTTTCAGCGCCGCGGATATCATTGTTTTTGAGCTACATATCAGTCGTTCTACCAACCACCTCCATCCAACACCCTTCACTCCAGCCACAACCTATGTTGTTAAAGGCGCGCCTCAGACGCGTATCAGGCGTGCCTAAGGCTCCAGACTCACCAAGCTCAAAGGTTTGTGCCTTCGTGCGCCTTTTTTGCGCCTTTAGACATTAATGACGCGTCTAGATATGTTTTTTGTTGTAAACATTTTTTTTCAAAATAATGAAAAAAATAATGCTCTAAAGAAGATGAAAAATGGAAAAACGGTTGGGTCAGACGATATACCCATCGAAGTATGAAAATGTCTAGGGAATGAAAAAATTTTGTGGCTTACATGTTTTTTCAATAAGATACGGAAGTCAAAGAGGATGTCATATCAACAGAGAGAGTATCTTGTTACCTTTGTATAAGAACAAAGGAGATATACAAAATTATGTTAATTACAAAAGAATTAAATTGATGAGTCATACCATGAAATTATGGAACGAATAATAGAAAGAAGAGTAAGACGAGAGATTAACATCTCGGAGAATCAATTTGGATTCATGCCAGGGCGGTCGACCATGGAAGCTATACATCTCTTGAGGAGACTCATTGACAACTACAGAGAAAGAAAGCAAGATTTGCATATGCTGTTTATCGATCTTGAGAAAGCTTTTGATAGAGTTCCAAGAGAGATCTTTTGGAGAGTCTTAGAAAAGAAAGCTTTAAATGTACATACATTGACATAATCAAAGATATGTACTACAAATTCAGTGACAAGGGTGAGGACATCTCGAGGATTAACACATGAATTCCCTATCACTATTGGTCTGCATCAAGGTTCAGCTTTAAACTCTTATCTCTTTACCCTTATCTTAGATGAGCTCACCAGACATATCCAACAAGCTATAGCTTGGTGTTTATTGTTTGCGGATGATATCATTTTGGTCGATGAGATGCGCGATGGTGTAAACGCAAAACTTGAATCTTGGCGAGACACTTTAGAAAAGAAGGGTTTTAGGTTGAGCAGGGCAAAGACGGAGTATATGAAAGCTTAAATTTAGCAGTGCGAGAAGGACAGATGACTTCGTTATTAAGTTGGGTGATCAAGATATTTCTCGTAGTGAGTTTTTAACTATCCTGGATCGATAGTTCAAAAAGACAGAGGTATTGATAAAGATGTGACACATAGAATCCAAGTGGGTTGGTTGAAGTGGAGAGGCGCGTCAGAGATCTCATGTGATCGTAAAGTGCCATTACAATCTATGGGCAAGTTTTTTCGTACTGCGATTAGACCAGCGATGCTATATGGTTCTGAATGTTGGGCAGTGAATTGTGTACATGAGCAAAAAATGAGAGTTGCGGAGATGAGAATGCTTAGGTGGATGTGTGGGCACGCTTGACTGGATAGAATTAGGAATGAATGTATCATGGATAAGACTGGAGTAGCACCAATTGCAGAGAAGATGCGAGAAGCTCAACTAAGATGGTTTGGACACGTACAAAAGAGACCATTAGAGGCACTGTTAGGTGTTGTGAGAGTCTAGTCACTAGGAATGTCAAACGAGGGAGGGGTAGACCAATAAAGATTTGGAATGAAACTATAAAGAAAGACATGATGCATGCAGACATTAGTGAGATTATGACAAAAGATAGTGCACAATGACGACAAAGAGTCCATATAGCCGACCCCACTATAGTGGGATAAAGGCTTGAGTGTTGTTGTTTAATGGAAAAAATAATTCAAGAACCCAATCATTTTTATATGATTTAGTGTTTTTGAAACATAATTGATCGTTGAGACTTTGATATGATCTAAGAGACCATATTGATTTTATTTTTTAAGTGATATAAATGATAAAAATGAATGATTAATGAGTATAATATATGAAGAATCTGTTCACGAAGATAAATTGATGTTTGATGTTGATTATTCAAAAGGAATGTGGTTGCGCCTTGCCTTCTTCGGGCGCGCGCTTGTGCTTTGAGCCTTGCGCCTAGGCTCTAAGACCCCGTTGCACTTTGGTGCGACTTGCGCCTTTAATAACTAAGGCTTCATTTGGTTTAGCGGTTGCGGTTGTAAAAGCAGTTGTTGTAAATGAAGGTTTGTAAATGGAGCTGTTGGAAACTGGTTGGTGGAAATAGAGATTTGTTTGGGTAGTCTGTGTTTGCAGAGCTGTTCGAAACAGAGAATCGTTTGACAATACAGCGGTGGCGTTTTATAAAAAAAATTATACAATTTTTTTTTGTTCTAATCTATATAAATTGCAGAAAATATATGTACGTCGAGGTATGCAACATGACAACATACATACAAACATCCAAACATCCAAATACATGCAAATATCAAAATATCCAAAACATGGAATACATATGTTGAATACGCAGATACCCCATGAAGCCTCAAAGACCATGTAGTTGTTCGGCAATCGAGTCACGCAGCGCCGACATCTCCTCAAACACCAACTCGAATTCCTCTAACATGATCTCCACCCGAGCTTTCATCATTTTGCCCGGATCTTCTTTGCCTGAAAATGACTGTCTGAGCGGGATGAGTGTCTGCAAATATAATTATGCAAAGTCATTGTTGCAATCATAATGTCTCTTTGCTTTGCCAAACTATAAGGCGACATATCCCTAAGTATCTTCCATTTCTTTTTCCAAACTCCGAATGACCGTTCTATAACACTTCGTAAGGATGAGTGTGCCCGATTGAATATTTCTCGGCTGCCTTGTATAAGCCTGCTGCCCCTTCTGAAATCTGGTAAATGATACCGTGTGCCTGAATATGGTTTCAAGAAACCACGTTGGAGAGGGTATCCCGCATCAACGACATAATATTTGCCTACAAGTTTTAAATTTAATTTATGTCAAACAAAGTAATTAAAAACTACTGAAATCTTAAGAAATACAAGTCTCACCTGGTAGAGGATACGAAAAATTGTAACTCGGATCCATAAGGGCACGGTGAAAAATACGGCTGTCTGAGCAGATAGGTTAATGTTCATTGATGCTAAATATTGATCCCAGCCCAGACCTGTCTCACGACCCTTAAGTTCTCGCCATAACTTCCAATCTTTCTTTAGTTGATCCCACTTATTCTTCATTTGATTACGATCATAAGACTTTCCCGTACGAGCGAAGAAACCTGTGGTTAGGTTTGACCAACCATCCCTGCTAAAGTGCGTTGTTGGGCGATTACCCAACTCAATTTCTTTCAAGCACAAATCACAAAAAATCAGAACATCGCCCGCCTCCCAATTTGCACTAACACCGCCTTCTTTATGTTTACCCATAACGCATAAACTGAATGAGAGAAACAAAGTCAAACATAAATGCAAACTATACTCATACACACACACACATATTCCTCAAAAATCAACACATACACTCACACACATAAATACACACACACATTACACTCACACACATTATCATACACTCACATACACACATAATATACACTCAACACACTCACACAGAACACATACACACATCCATGTTTCCCAAAAAATCAACACATGCACACACACAGTACATACACTCACACACACATTACACACACACACATTACACACACACACACACGCAGTACATACACTCACAAACACATTACACACATACTTCCCAAAAAATCAACACATACATGCATCCATACACTCACACACATACATAAACTCACACACACATTACATACACTCACACACATTACATGCACTCACACACACATTACATACACACACACACAACATTCACACACACATACACAAGTATAAAATACACAATCATACACACACACACCTACACAAACATTCATGCACACCACACACATACACAAAAACAAACATACACACACATACACACATCTATACATATATAAAATCAAAATAAAAATTCTACCACAAGAGGCTACCATAGGAATAAAAAGCAAATCAGGGAGAAATGGATCAACACATTAATCAAAAGCAAATCAATATACCTGCTGCAAGTTTGTAGGAGCAATGGATCAACACTCTCACTGCAGGAGCAATGGATCAACGAGAGAGGAGGAAGAAAGTGATCGACACCCGAGTACTGTTGCAAAACAGGGACAATGACTGCTGCAAATCAGTAAGGAAGCCATGTCGATGGAGAGGAGAGGAGGAGGAAGAAGTGATCGGCGAGAGAGGAGGAAGAAACATACCCCGCTATTCCTTCGGAGAAGATGCGGGATGCCGTCTAATCCCGTGGGAGAATATGCAGCGAGAGATCAGGAAGCAAAAGGGAAGATGTTCGGCGACGATGAGGCGGATCCTCGCGTGGATGCCGTCGAAGACGATGCGGCGGATCCTCGCGTGGCTGCCGTCGAAGACGATGCGGCGGGGAAAACCTAGAACTCGCGATCACGCCTTAAAGCGCGACACACTGGAGGCTTGCGTGAGGGTTTCGGCCCGCTGTTTTTTCAGCAACGATAAAACGCGCGCGGCTCGAAAAACAAGCGGAAAAACAAATGGGTATAACAGTGGCGGGTGTGTTTTTTGGAAACGGAAAGCCCCAAAACGGGTTACCAAATGGGGCCTAAGGCCACAACATCTGTCGCCTCTGAGCTCCGCTCCATTTGTGAGTGCCATCCTACTAGCTCCACCACGCACGACCACCGTGGTCCTTATTCCACAAGATCAGTGGCCTGCCTCGCCGCAACCTCCAAACAGTCATCATCCCGCGACTACCAAGCTGCCCACTCCTCGGAGAATCTCAGATACCAGGGTTATTTGGAGTGACATGTGTGAGCACAACATGAGATCTCATTCTGATGACACATATGCTCCGATCTTCCGCTACAAGGAATTGTTTTGGCGCGAAGTTAAAGAACCTGAAGATCGCACTAACTGTGCGCAAGATCGATTTCAAGGAGGGTAAGAATGTTATGGGTCCGCACTATTCGTTATCGATTATGTTGCAGATATTTAATTACTAGTCTTTATGTATTTGATTTCGAGTTCTAGTTATGCGCTATTAGTGTCTTAATGGTTTAGTGTTTCGCGTATCTCTTTTATCTTGGATTTATTTATGTTCATGCCATTGTAAGTCCTATATTTAAGGACCCTTGGAATCTTGTAAGGAATCAATGAATAAAGTCTATTCTCTTTCCCCTTGAAGAGATTATGGTATCTCTCCTCTCGAGCACATCCCTCTTAGGCAACCACGTTTCCGGCTCCAATGTATGCTCCTCCATCATCTCCACCTCCTGCCATCCTCTGGAAACCCTACCAATGTTCTACGGCGAGCTTGTAACAATCTTGTTGTCAAAATCCTATATTTAAATATTTTTCTTATGCTTCATTATCTTCGTATCTGCGTGCCCTTTGTTTCCAGTTTCCATCTTGTCTTTTGTACCTATTCTCATACATGAATAGAAGGGATCTACGACTGGAGACGAAGGTATTGAAGAAAATGTTACTTTGGATTTGATGCCACTCCTGTAAGGAAAAAAAATTGTAGGCATACAAATTATGTTTGCAGATTTGTGCAGTTTGCAATTGGAATATAGAATTTGGGGTCTCCAAGATTTTATTTTAGAATAAGTTATTCTCTCATTACTCAATTTATATTTCCCAACAAAAATATTTTATGGATCTCCTGAATGAAACATACAGTTGGGGTGCAAACCAGTTATTACTTATGTTGAATGAAATCACAAAAAATCGACATGGTGATGAGGAGATGATATCTATGTGAAAAGATATCAGACGACTCATTTATATTTCACATACACAAATCAATATTACGTATGATGTGAGCGTTGTTGGCAGGACAATGTGGGGATCACCACCCAGAGCACATGTGAGTTTATACGCGCCGTAGGCCTTGATCGGAGCTGCATTTTGATGATCCGGGCCAAACCCGTATCTGGCCCGCTGTTTTATGTTTTTGGAATTTTTGTATTCAATTATGGTCTTTTTTGAGTGTTTAGGCATCCGTTATCGTCGTGCGATCTAAGCCGTCCATAATGGAAGCCTTAAACCCCTCCATCACACACACACACACACACTCACACACACACACACACACACACACACACACACACACACACACATATAGGGTAAATTACCGGGACCTCCCTGGGAGTTTGCATAATTATAGGTTGCACTCTATCTTTCAAAATTACATTTATCTCCCCTCTAAGTTTCCCTAGTTTACAAAATGCCCCTTTCGTTAGAAATATGGATGAAAAATGATTAAATCAGCTAAATAATTTAATGATATTTAATTCTACCCTTTTACATTGAAAGGTGTGAGCTTTTCCTTTAGAAATATAGATGGAAAATGATCAAATATGCCAAATTATTTTATGATATTTCAATTTTACCCTTTGTAATAACTCTATTAAAAAAAGTGCATTCTATTTTACCCTTTGTAATGACTATATTAAAAAGAGTGCATTCTATTTTACCTTTTGTAATAAATCTAGAGTTATTACTAATTGGAAGGATGAAGTTGTTGGAGTAAGTAGAATAAGTGATATAATCTTAGTTCTTAAATTGGTTATAGGAAAAAAATTATTAATGTGATCAGTGCTTACGCGTCACAAGTAGTATTAAGTTAAGCTATTAAAGTGCAATTTTGTGATGACTTAGATGATTTAGTAAGAGAAATCCCACAAAGAGAGAAAATTTTCATAGGAGGCTTAAATGAACATATAGGGAATGAAAATATAGATTACATAGCCGTTCATGGAAGATGTGAATATGTAAAAAAGAATGAAGAAAAACAAGATTTTAGACTTTGTCGTAACACACGAGCTAATTGTATCAAATACACTTTTCATAAAGAGGGAAGTACATTTAATTACGTTTAAAAGTGGATTAAATAAGTCACAAATTGATTATTTTATGATTCGTAAACTGAATAAAATGATTTGTAAGCATTGCAAAGTCATACCAGAAGAAAGTTTGACAACACAACATATGTTAGTGTTGTTAGATGTACAAATTAAATATAATAAATTTAAGACAAGGACTAAAATATTACAAAATATTTGGTGGTGGAACTTGAAGACGGAAAAACAGGTTGCTTTCAAGACAACAGTTATGAAACAACTAATTGATGATCCTTTTATTGATCATAATGTCTTATGAGAAGTTATGTCTTCACATTTAAGGATAAGTGGAAAGAGCGTACTTGAAGTATTAAAAGGTCGTGTGTGTTGGAACCGAGATTCGGCTCCACTTAGAGTTCGGACCTAGGGTGCAGCTCACACCTACTTCTCCCAAGTCATCCCTTGGTGAGAGACCTGAAACTGGAAAATGACCCTTGGCTCTAGCGTGGAGGTCCCACCTCACACCCGGAAGACCTTTGAGATCTCCCCCTCCCTAGCCAATGCTGAGTTAGGTGCCTTGGAGGATGAAGGAAGAGGATGAGGAGTGATGAAAAACTGATCCCTCTCCAAGGCACCCCAAGGGTCTATTAATAGATTTTTGGGGATGGACCTGCCAATAGCGCAATCCTGCCGCTCCGAAATTACTGAAATACCCCGGGGCTGGTCTGCCAATAGCCAAACTTCGCTGTTCTGAACAACTATTCGCAGCCCACCAGGGGCAAGATAGCAGACCCTCAAGCCGGGCGAGAACCCTCAAGCCGGGCGAGAACCCTCCAGCCGGGCGAGAACCCTCCAGCCGGGCGAGAACCCTCCAGCCGGGCGAGAACCCTCAAGCCGGGGAGAACCCTCCAGCCGGGGAGAACACTCAAGCCGGGCGAGAACCCTCAAGCCGGGCGAGAACCCTCCAGCCGGGCGAGAACCCTCAAGCCGGGCAAGAACCCTCCAGCCGGGCTAGACCCTCCAGCCGGGCAAGAACTCTCAAACCGGGCGAGAACCCTCAAGCCGGGGGAGAACCCTCCAGCCGGGCGAGAACCCTCAAGCCGGGCGAGACCCTCCAGCCGGGCGAGAACCCTCCAGCCGGGCGAGAACCCTCCAGCCGGGCGAGAACCCTCAAGACGGGGGAGAACCCTCAAACCGGGCGAGAACCCTCAAGCCGGGGGAGAACCCTCAAGCCGGGCGAGACCCTCAAGGGGCCGGGGCGGGTGCCGGCTTCCCGCCGCACCCGCCCCCTGAAGGGTACACCAAGCACTAGCAAGCTAGGTAAATTTTTCCTCCCCCTACTAGTATATTTTGCAGATCAAGAATAAATTGGCCCCCAGGAGTGCAAAACCCCCAAAAAGCTTAAAAATGTGTAATAAGTCTTACGCCCTCTTTGGGGATCCCGCTCCGCGAATACGGGGTTGTACAGTGTGCCCCCAAATAAAGAATTTTGGTGGTGGAAAGAGCAAGTACAAGACAAAGTGAGTGCAAAGAGGATTAGCTATAAATCAATCTATGCTTGTATGAATGATAAAAACTTAACCGGGTATAAAGTCGCCAAAGAAGAAGCTAAACAGATAGTAAGTAAAACAAGAAGTCAAGTTTATGGAGAATTTTATAAGCGACTAGATACCAAAGATGAAGAACGTGATATATATAAAATTGTTCGAGCTAGAGAAAAGAAGACAAAAGATTTAAGTTAAATAAAATGCATAAAAGATGAGACAGATATCGTTTTGACGGATGGTGTGGATATTAAAAAGCGATAAAAAGATACTTTTATCAACTTTATAATGAAACAAAAAATAATGAATTAAATTTGGAAGATTTAAGTAAATCAGAGTAATATAAGAACATAACGTTTTATCATAAATTCAAGTATTGGAGGTAAATGATGCTCTAAATAAGATAAAGAATGGAAATGCGGTTGGGCCAAACGATATATCCATCGAAGTATGAAAATATTTAGAAAATGACGGAATTTTGTGTCTTACATGTTTTTTCAATAAAATACTGAAGTCAAATAGGATGTCAAACCAATGAAGAGAAAGTATCTTGGTACCTTTGTATAAGAATAAATGCGATATAAAAAATTGTGTTAATTACAAAAGAATTAAATTGATGAGTCATACATGAAACTATGAGAACGAGTAATAGAAAGAAGAGTAAGACGAGAGACTAACATCTCGGGGAATCAATTTGGATTCATGCCAGGACGGTCGACTATAGAAGCTATATATCTCTTAGGGTCCGTTCGGCGCACAGGTATTGGCTTTCTGGAATTGGCTTTGGTCAGAAAACCAATATCTGCAGGAATTGGTTTTGTGCAGAAAACCAATTTTGTCGTTCGACTGTAGGATAGAATTCAGCGAATGGAATTGGAATTGATATGTTAAAGCTGTTCGGCTGCACAATGGAAATTGACTTTCTGAAATTGAAATTTTTAAAATTTAAACCAGCAAAGTAAACTACTACTGATAATTAAAGTTCAGAATTATAATTACGTTCTGTCGCACAAGTATTGTCCATAATTAAAAATACAAAAATAGATAAATGTCCGTCATCGATTAAAAAAGGCACAAATCTAGCGATCAAACTGCATTCACAGCCATACTCCCTTCATGTCTTCAGGTAGCTGCATGAATATGTCACGTTTGACATTATCATGACACAATATATCCATCGCTATTATAATATCGATTTTACGTTGTTTTTGTTCCTCAACGTGATTCATGACAAACGTAGATTTACAAATCAAAGTTAAAACCAATCAATAATAATGACTTACACTTCAACTCAACCCTAAACATTGTATGAATCATTTGAATAAAATGAAAAGCAGGGGAAAATCACTGCTTTAGGAAATCTCCAACTCTCTCAAAATGAGTGCAAAAGTATCACACATCTTAAGCTTCAATTGTACAAGAAGCCAGTTTGGATGGCTGCATCTATACATAGAGGTGAAGAAGGTGAATCAGAAGGTGAATCAGAAAGTTCGGATGAAGAAGGTGAATCAGAAGACAAGAGAAAGAGAAGGAAGAGGAAGAAGAAGAGAAGCGGAGAAAGAGAAGAAAGAGGAAGAAGAAGAGAAGAGGAGAAAGAGGAGGAAGAGGAAGAAGAAGAGAAGAGGAGAAAGAGGAGGAAGTATACCTGCGATCAGAGGAGTTCGCCGCTACTATCGGGAGGAGTTCGCCGCTACTATCGGGAGGAGAATCGCCTTCGATCGGAGGAGAATCGCCTTCGATCGGGAGGCCGGCTAAGTCGCTGGCACGCTGCGATAAGACGGGCTGGAGGAAAATCGCGAAAACCGGGGGCCGGGGCAAAGAATTGGTCTGACGCTGTTTTAACTTAGGGTTAAAGCCGACAGATTTTGCTCCAAAAATCGATTCCATGCCATTTCCGACCCCCCGAACGTTGTAATTGGCTTTACTGTTGCCCAAAGCCAATTCCAGAATGTCATTTCCTGCGCGCCGAACAGACCCTTAAGGAGATTCATTGACAGCTATCGAGAAAGAAAACAAGATTTGCATATGCTGTTTTTTGATCTTGAGAAGGCTTATGATAGAGTTCCAAGAGATATTTTATGGAGAGTCTTAGTAAAGAAATGTGTAAATGTATCATATATTGACATAATCAAAGATATGTATACAAATTCAGTGATAAGGGTGAGGACATCTGGAGGATTAACACAAGAATTCCCTATCACTGTTGGCTTACATCAATGTTCAGCTTTAAGCCCTTATCTCTTTACCCTTATCTTAGATGAGCTCACCAGACATATCCAACAAGCAATACCTTGATGGTTAATGTTTGCGGATGATATTGTTTTCGTTGATGAGATGCGCGTGGGTGTAAACGCAAAACTTGAATCTTGACGAGATACTTTAGAAAAGAAGGATTTTAGGTTGAGCAGGGCAAAGACGGAGTATATGAGCTTAAATTTAACAGTACAAGAAGGACAAATGACTTCATTATTAAGTTGGGTGATCACGATATTTTCCGTAGTGAGTGTTTTAAATATCTTGGATCGATAGTTCAAAAAGGTGGAGGTATTGATAAAGATGTGACACATAGAATCCAAGCGGGTTGGTTGAAGTGGAGAGGCGCGTCAGAGATCTTATGTGATCGTAAAGTACCACTAAAACTTAAGGGCAAGTTTTACTGTACTGTAGTAAAACTTGGTTGTGAGGGTTGGGCAGTGAATTGTGTACATGAGCAAAAAATGGGAGTTGCGGAGATGAGAATGCTTAGGTGGATGTGTGGGCACACAAGACTGGATAAAGTTAGGAATGAATGTATCAGGGATAAGACAAGAGTAGCACCAATTGCTAAGAAGATGCGAGAAACTCGACTAAGATGGTTTGGAAACGTACAAAGGAGACCATTAGAGGCACCTGTTAGGTGTTGTGAGAGTCTAGTCACTAGGCATATTAAACGAGGGAGGGGTAGACCAATAAAGATTTGGAATGAAACTATAAGGAAAGACACAATGTACTTAGGCATTAGTGAGATTATGACAAAAGATAGGGCACAATGGCGACAAAGATTCCATATAGCCGACCCCTCTGTAGTGGGATAAAGGCTTGAGTGTTGTTGTAATGCATCTAGAGTTATTATAAAAAGATAAAATTGAAATATCATAAAATAATTTTACTGATTTTATCATTTTCCTTCCATATTTCTAATGAAAGGGACATTTTGTAAATTGGGGAAACTTAGAGGGGAGGTAAATGTAATTTAGAAAGCTAGAGGGGTGCAACCTGATATTATGCAAACTCCTAGGGAAGGTCCCGGTAATTAACCCGATATATTTATACGCGCACACACACACACACACATATTAGGGCTGTTTTGGGGGGTCATCTGGGTTTATGAAAAAGAAAACTCCCGTACGTGCCTGGATCCGGAGCTGAAGCCGACGCTCCCTAGGTCCTGACACCTAGGGCTCGATCTTCCCCCTCCCTTCGACAATGCATCCGACCAGAGACCCTCCCTTCCGCTCCAATCTGCAGGTGCTCGCCCCTCCTTCGGTCCTTCCCTTCCCTCCGCAGATCCTAGCATCCCCACCTCTTCCCGCTGCAAAATACTGCCTCCAGCACCTCCCTGCTGCAGGTCCGGACCTTCCCGCCCAGATCCCAACCTTCCCACCTTTTGCCGCTTCAAAATACTGCCCCCAGCACGGCAACACCTCCCCACTGTCGACCCTTCCCGGCACAGATGCCAACATTCCTGCCCTTCTCCACTCCAAAATCCTGCTACCCAGCATCTCCCCGCTGTCAAATTCCGCCGCTCGTCCCCTTCCCACTACTAGTTTCACTTTCCTGCTCCATATCTGCCACATTCAACACCTTCCAGCCCAACCCCCTCTCCTTATCCACCCCACGTCCGCCGGACGCCTATACGCATCCACCAAACAATTTTAAACAGCCCGAATACTTGTGTGAGTCTTGCAGTTTTGGTTGTGTTGTTCCTTTATTATGCACTATTGATGCTTGTATTGTTTAGAGGAGTCTAATTTGTAATTGTTTGCTTTCTCAAATTAATCAATATAGATTGTGGAGTTTATTTGCCTAGTATTTGACTTGTGCACTCCAATTGGAAGTGCTAAATCCGTTTGTTTTCACTATATTTGCAAGTTGCTGAATGTTTCGCTAATATTGTTTCAGTATTAAAGTGTTAATCTACCGACGGAATACTTGCTTGCATTTTATTTCAATCCACACACGCATTGATCACGAGCTCGCCCTGAACGCCCCTCATCACCAGGCATTGTGTCGTTAGGTGCCTGAGCATACTCACCTAGGCTATCCTACATCAATTGGTATTAGAACCCAGGTTGGCTGTTGGCCACATCATACTCTGTAGCGGTAGGCCATATAGATCGTCCATGCCAGGCTCAAACATCACAAGCGACGGATTATATATAATAATTAAATTTAAATTTCAAAGAAGTATAAATAAATTCACGTAGGTGAAATCATGCGACGATGAATGTACTGCCACGGCTGACACTGCTCACAGGGAACACCTACGACAATTGAAGTGTTGTCGTCGTCGTCGTCAGCCGGATACTATTCAGCGTGACAACCAAGAGGAAATAAACTCATTCAGCTTTCATTTGTCATGAACAGTGATGCATGCATACATCGTGACAACGAGACCTGAATTGCTAAATGTTGTTCCTCTTCGAGCAAGTTGAGATATTTGTTATTCTCTTGTTCCTCTACGAGCAAGTTGAGATATTTGTTATTCTCTCTCCCGGAGCTTATTTGCAATTATTACAATTTCCATAAACTGTATTTTTTGCGAGAACCCTCATACAACAGCAACATGAAGGAAGAAGTTCCAACCATCCTGTACCTCATGTTTTCCTACTATTTTCAGTTTTTCCCACATTGTTTATAAAAAAGATCATTTCTTTGAGAACATAAATGTAGAGTACATGTGCTGAATTCAATGAATCTGCCATGCCTGCAGCTGGAGATGATGTCTGAGGCCATTGATGAAACATTGGACAAAGATGAAGCGGAGGAAGAAACAGAGGAGCTGACCAACCAGGTATTTTTTTAGAGGATTTCCACTGGATAAAACCAACATTCCTTCATGTGTTTTAATGTTTCATTAAAAAAAAAATTCAAATTCATGTTTTATGGTGGTTAGGTGCTGGATGAGATCGGCGTGGACATTGCCTCTCAGGTATCAATTTGCTCCACCCATCTGTTTTATATTTTCTGCCAAACCAAGCAAAAAGCCGAAATACTGAATTGTTTGGCCTTCATCTTTGTGCAGTTATCATCAGCTCCGAAAGGCCGCATCGCCATTAACAGCAGGAAGGTTGATAATGCTGCGAGGTACGAAAAGGTTTTCTCGTTTAGACGGAAATTGCATTGCTGGCTGATTATCAAATTCAAATTCTGTAATTTGTTCTCTACGACTTTGGTGAAGAGGAGATGACAAAAAAAACTTTTGTTTTGCAGCACGGTGGCTCCAGAGACGGATGATATTGATGATTTGGAGAAGAGGTTGGCATCCTTGCGACGAGCCTGATCGATCGGAGGATGGAACTTGCAGTCGTATATTTGTATGCTTCTTTTGATAGTAAGCTAAGCTGGAAAGTTGATGCGGCTGGTTAATATGAATGCTGCAGCTTCTTCTCTGTATTCTTGGGGCTATTTATTTCCCGGCTGAAATGTGGTGTGCGAAGATCAATAACATTCTGGCTGAAGTGTGTACGTTCGTTTCTTTGAGATGCATGGTTTCAGTTGAGGCGAAATTAATAAAAACATCTTCATATTTAGGCTCGGTTTGGGGGGACTTATTTTCATCAGTCAAGAGGTTACGATCACATGAACCAGACCTTAATTAAGATCTAGTTCATACGTCTGTAACCGCTTGATCGGTGAAAATAGGTTCTCCCAAACGGAACCTTAGTGAAACTTTTTTGAGATGCGTGAATATGCATCTGTTTCTTGATATTATAGTGGTACTCCTTGAAGTCCTAGTATAATTCATTTAACCCATGCATTTATGATTGCCATCACCGTGCCGTATTAGCTAGTGATAATGACCGTTTATCATGCTTCAGATGCCGTATTAGCTGCTGTGGTATAATAGATTTGTTAGGAAATGAAAAAAAAGGAATCAGTTGCCATTGGATTCATTTGGTGCGGCAATGGAGGTCGTTAACAAAGTGTTCACGACTTCAATTAAGAAACTTCATTCACTTTTATGTCTAAAACTAGTTTTCTTTTCTTGGTGCCCAACTATTCTATGGTGGTGGAATTTTCGTCCAACATCACCGGAGCAACAACACCGTGCGAAAAACTACTGAGCGGATACATTTGGAGTTAAAATGAAGACTGCCTGCCTACAAGCCTCTTCTGCTGCTGGCTATGAAATTACAATTTCCTTTACAGTTTATCAACTAAATGAAGCTGAACTTCATCAATAATTATCGTCACCTCTCATCACGATCATCAACACTTGGCGATTGTCCAAAGGCTGCGAGGTCTATGTGCTCACTTCCCTCAGTCATCGCAGCATGAATAGCCTAAACATGCCATAACAGAGAAATAATTGGTAATTTTTTTTTTGGTAAGAATATGATGAACTCCACAGAAAGTTAAATGCAGCTTCAGATGAAAAACACACACTTTGGTTAATAAGAGCTGTAGAGAACAGCACTACTTAAGATAAGGTTTAAATTTTGGAATATGTAAGCTGATTCTTTTTTGCAGTTATCTAAAATTTAAATCAACAGACGAGTCTAGGATATAGTGTAAGGTCATGTGAAGAGAAATTCATTGAAATTGCATTAATATTTGAATTATGCTTCTCCAGAAACAAACCCACACACCCCAAAGTTTTGATTTTTAGGGTTTCATGGGATCAAAACATGACTTTCTTCTCTATTTTGGTCCCTAAATCTAACATGAAATGAGCCAGAAATAGAAACAAGCCAAAGAACAAAAGAAAATTATACATGTATATAAATATATAAAGATAATTTTCAATTTATTAAGCATTTTACTTATAAAAACTGTCAAAATTTATTTTAACAATATGTGAATACAATATGATTCTTTGCTCCTATCAAGGTATCGGAGCGAACCCTAGCCGACCACATCGTTCTCGTCCTGCCCTCTTCGGCACGACTTTGAAGTCGATCGATCTCGTCGGTGATGTCTCCCCGATCGATCAATTCCGTCTACCCGCTCAAACCCGTGCCACTGTGCCGCTGCTCCGAGCCGCTGTGTCGTTGCTCCATGCCGATCCCGGGCTGCCGTGCCGATCCAGTCTCTGCCGATCCCGTGCCACAGTGCCGATCCCGTCTGTGTCAATCTGTGCCGATCCCGTCTGTGCTGTGCTGCTGCACCGATCCGCTGCTTCCTTGTAACGTGTCGTGACGCCGTTTCCTGTACCGTTTCCTGCTGTTGTGCCGTGCCATTTCCTACTACCCTACCCTATGGACTCCTCTTTCTCCTCTGCTTTTCTTTAGAAGGCGGATGTCATCCTCGATGGACAAAACGACAAGACATGGTCCGCCACTGTTGGCGTTATCCTCCGTGGCCTAGATCTGTGGGGCCACATTGACGGCTCTGAGCCTGCTCCGCCTCCATCGGCATCCCCTTCTGTGGACGATTCTTCCACGATTAGCACCGCCGCTTCCGTCCAGTGTTCCGACATGGCCAAGAGGAGCTCTGCCGACACCCGTGCGATATCCGTCATTTGCCAGTCCCGCGCGCTCCCCATTCGCATGACCGTCTACCAGCTCCCTACGGCCAAGGCGATGTGGGATCACCTGCGTCATCTCTACCTGCCCTCCAGTCAAGCTCCGCGCTACTCTCTATTCCAGGCCTTTGGCACTTTCTAACAGCGTGATCGTTTTGTCCAGACATTTTTTGCTGAGCTCCTTGACCTCTGCCGTCAGTGCGATGAAATGGCTCCTTCTCCCTGCATTAGTTGCCCTCACTCCTCAGTGCGTTGCTACTACTCAGGATTGCGACTTTCAGTGCATGTATGAGTTCCTCATGCGCTTACGCCCCGAGTTCGAGCCTGTTCGTGCCCAGTTTTTGCATCGGGATCCTCCACCCTCTCTTAGCGATACACCGGCTTTGGTAATCGCTTAAAAGACTCGTCTCACTCCTTGGAGTCTGCTGCATCTTCTGGCGTGCTGCCTCATACTGTCCTTGCTGCTCCGGAGTTTCCACCGCAGTCCTCCCTTGTGAGTACTCTCCTGCCTTCACCGGGTTATAGTGCACCGGTGCGGTCTGTTCCTCGTCCTTCAGTGCCCTCTACTGCTCAGTCTGGTGCTCCTCGTCGCCAGCCTGTCAGCTGTCATTACTGTCAGTGCATAGGCCACGTCAAATCCGAGTGCCGCAAGCTTCAGAGGGCTCATCAGTCTGGTCAGCAGCGTGCTCCTGATGCTCCTCCAGCTCATTTCTCTGCCATGACACAGTCACTCTGTTTCTGAGCTTGCCCAACAACAATCTTACAGTTCACTGCATCGCTCCTCTTCCTTTGTGCTCTCACTGGATGCTTATGGTGCCTCTGCTTCTCAGCCGGCCGCCGCCTCCCCAGCAGGTATCACCTCCTCCGACTGGTTGCTTGACTCTGGAGCCTCTTTTCACATGAACCATGATGTCACTCATCTCCTGTCATGTCAGCCTGTCTCGTCTGCCCTCAGTGTTATGGTTGCAGATGACACTATTCTCCCCTGCGCTAGCCGTAGCCTTCTTCATACCACTCATTTTCATATTCCTGATGTGACATACATACCCAAATTATACATGAACCTTATTTCCGCCAGTCAACTCACCTCTCACGGTTGTCTTATTATTTTTGATGAGTTTGCTTGTCGTGTGCAGGATCGTCTGACAGGGACACTCCTTATAGTTGGCCGTCACCGTAGCGGGGTCTACATACTTGATAATCTTCATCTTTCCTCCATTTCATAGTCACTGACAGCCTTTTCTTTGTGTCTTTCCTCAGTGGGCATCTCTTAGTGGCATCACCGACTTGATCATCCCAGTGGCTCGCGTCTTTCGTCCCTCATCAGTACTGATCTTCTTGGTCGTGTTTTTGTTGATATGTCTCACTCTTGTACGGGTTGTAAGCTTGGCAAATAGCTAAAACTCCCTTTCAGTCCAGTTAGTCCAGGTCTCGTCGTCCCTTTGATTTAGTTCATTCAGATGTATGTGGTCCCGCACCTTTTGTATCAAAAGACGGACATCAGTACTATGTTATATTTAGGGCGCTGTTACGTGCAAACCACTTTTGGCTATGTGCACACCTTTGATATGTGCACACCATAAATTTTATTTGCAGACCAAAATATCAATTAAACACCATAAATTTTATTTGCATGTCAAACTGTTAAATAAACACCAAAATAAAGTTTGAGTTTTTTTACTTCATATACAAAAGATTTTTTCTCTTTTACATTTCAAAGCAACAAAAAACAAACAAAATAAAAAAACCAAAATCTCAAATCATTTCCACCGATATAACTAAAAATTTGCACGGTCCATTTTTAAGTTCATGTAGACATGCACGAACATAAAGATATGAATATTAGTTGTCTTAAATAAATAAAATATTTGCAAGCTGCTTAAAATTAAATATTAGTACATGCACAGTCATTTTGCTTGTTCAAACTTCCTTTTGGTCGCCCCTTTAAGCGACCCAGAAGCAAATGTTCTACAGTTTGACTTGTTGTAGATCCAATAACTCATGTAGTTTTCTTTTCAATTTATTTTTTTGAATAGCCGATAATGTATTGTATTTTTGGAGTATCCCATCCAACTCTACTAGTATGTTGTGTGAAGCGAGGCTGAAGTAGGGGCGAGGACAAGGTTTCGGCTTTCGGGAGAAAATATGAGTGGGGTGCACACTTAGGTTTAATATGAGCGGGATTGTAAAAAAAGTAATGGTATTGTTTATTTTAAGAGTTTAGTGTGCACATAGCCAAAAGTGGTGTGCACGTAACATTTCCCTTTATTTTAAAAGTTTGGTGTTCACATAGCCAAAAGTGGTGTGCACATAACAACGCCCTATATTTATTGATAATTATTCTCGCTAATGTTGGATTTATTTTATGCACTCTCGTTCTGAGTTTTTTTTTTCAGATTTATGTTATTTTTTTCCACTATGGTGCACACCAAATTTTTTGACTCCATACGTATTTTCCGTTCCGACTCTGGGGGGGGGGGGGGGGGGTATCTCTCTCATGCTTTTCATAACCTGCTCGCTACCCGCGACACTCTGCCGCAGCTTGCTTGTCCTGGTGCTCACGCTCAGAATGACACTGTTGAAAGGAAGCATCGCCACATCATTGAGACAACCCACACTCTCCTCATCTCCTCTCATGTTCCTCCTCATTTTTGGGCTGAGGCTGTCTCCATTGTTGTTTATCTCATTTACCTGCAACCTTCCACTTTTCTTCAGGGTCGTTGTCCCGGTGAGTGTCTGTACTCCCGACCCCATGTTATACTCATTTGCGTGTTTTTGACTGTCGGTGCTACGTTCTTCTTCCTTCACGTGAGCGTACCAAGCTCTCAGCTCAATTTGTATCTTGTGTCTTTCTCGGATACAGTACTGAGCACAAGGGCTATCGATGTTGTGATCATGTTGCATGTCGACTTCGTATCTCACGTGATGTTACCTTTGATGAGTCTCAACCTTTCTTTGTGTCCTCCGTCCCCTCGACCTCACATTCATCGGTGACTCCCTCTGATGTGAAGTTCCTCACTCTTTCCATACCACCGCTTCATGTCTCCTCCTCTCCACCAGTTTGTCCACCTCCTCTCTTCTTGCCACCGCCTACACCATCTCCTCCCTCTTCCCTTCCTCCTTCCACCTCTCACTCGGACGCGCTTATCGTCCCCCTTCCATATCATTACACTCGTCGTCCTATTCCTCCTGCTCCCGTCCACTCGCCTCCAGTGCCCCCAGACTCGATGCCTGCCTCCTCCAGTGAGTGTCCTGCGGACGATCCTCCTGTGCGTCGCAACCACCTCGTGAGTGACGTCCTCCCGACCGCCTTAGCCTTGCTACACTTCCGCTGGAACTTCTTGCCCTTCCTGCTACTGCTTGTAGCACTCCAGAGCCGACTACCTACTGTGAGCCTTCCCAAATACCTGAGTGGCAGGTTGTCATGTCTGCTGAGTTAGAGGCACTTGAGCAAACTCGTACTTAGGAGCTTGTTACTCTTCCACCCGCTACTGTTCTTATTACTTGTAAGTGGGTCTTTAAGGTAAAGACTCACTCCAATGGTTCTGTGGAGAGGTGCAAGGCTTTGCCTGGTTGCTCGTGGTTTTCAGCAGGAGCAGGGGAGAGACTATGACGAGACTTTTGCTCCAGTTGCTCACATGACTACAGTCTGGACGCTTATTGATGCTGCCGGTGTTCGCCACTGGTCTCTATCACAGCTCAACGTGAAGAATGCTTTTCTTCACGGTGATCTTCAGTAGGAGATATACATGCTTCCTCCTCCGGGTCTATCCTCTCCTCCAGGCCTTGTCTGTCGTTTGAGGCGAGCTCTTGAGCTCAAGCAGGCGCCCCACGCGTGGTTTGCACGTTTCAGTTCAACCATTACAGCCGCCGGATTCCAGCCATGTCCACATGATCCAGCTCTATTCGTGCACTCCTCCCGTGGTCGGACCCTTTTGTTACTGTACGTGGATGATATGATTATTACTGGTGATGAACCTTCTCATATGACCTTCGTCAAGCATCACCTTCAGGAGCAGTTTCAGATGACCGACCTTGGACAACTGAGCTATTTTTTGGGTTTTGAGGTCAGCTCTGCAGACAACGGTTTTCAGCTCTCTAAACAGAGATATGCATCAGATCTCCTAGCTCGGACTGCTCTTTCCGACTCTTGCACATCAGACACCCCTATGGAGCTTCACCTTCAGCTACATCCAGATGATGGTGTTCCACTCTCCGACCCCACTCGCCACCGCCACCTCGTTGAGATTCTTATCTACCTCACCATTAATCGGCCCGGCATGGCCCATGCAGTCCATGTGTTGAGCTAGTTTGTTAGTGTCCCTACCTCTGTGCACTATGGTCACCTGCTGCGGTTTCTGCGCTATCTCTGAGCGACGACTTCTCGTGGTCTTTTCTTCTCTAGCAGCAGTTCTCTGCAGCTCCGTGCTTACTTGGATGCTACTTGGGCTAGTGATCCCGTTGACCGTCGCTCTGTCATCGGTTCTTGTCTGTTCCTGGGTTCTTCTCTTATTGCATGGAAGTCTAAGAAACAGACCGGTGTTTCTCGATCCAGCACTGAGGCTGAGCTTCGGGCAATGACTACCACTGCTGAGGACATTATTTGGCTTCGTTGGCTTCTTGAGGACCTTGGTGTCTCCTCTCCAGACCCCACTCCACTTTACTGTGATAACACCAGTGCCATTCAGATTACTCTGAATCCGGTGAAACACTCCCTCTCCAAGCATATCGGGGTAGATGCCTTCTTCCTACGTGAGCAATATGGTCGTGGTACTCTTGCTCCTTCCTATGTCCCTTCCGAGCAGCAGATTGTAGATTTGATGACTAAGCCGCAGACGAGGACCAATCATGCTCATCTTCTGTCCAAACTCTTGGTGTATGATCCCCCGTGAGTTGTGGGGGAGGGAGGGGGGGGTTAGGTGTACTGTACTTACTGTGTAGTAGAGTTATCTTATGCTTACCATGGGTGGTGTAAACACCCTCACACGTACTTACATATACCTTCTCTTGTGAATACAATATGATTCTTTGCTCCTATCATATTTGATTCTCATCGAGTGGGTTGTTATCCATGCTCGGCTCATCTACGGGTAGATATAACCACAAGTAGAACCAAACAAGATTTTCTGCCTCATTAATAAACTCGAGTTTGTTCATATTCAGCTCGACAATTAATGAACCAAAACAAAGTTCCATCTTGTTTGAGTCTGACACATTCACACCCATAATTGCAACCGTTGTACCGGTCTCATTTAGCAGTTTGTAGATAGAAAATGCGTATTAGAAAACAAGATTTTGATTCTACTCATTCTGTGTATGAAAATGAAAAATTGAGGGCGGGTGAAGCTTAAAATCAATGTTGATTTCTAACTGCATGCAACCACATGAATATGAGGTAAGAATTAAATAAAAATCAATGTTTCAGCTTGCATGCATACCTTCTCAATCTCATTGCAGATAAGCGGGTTTTCTCTGAGAAATTGCAGAGCTTTGTCTCTGCCTTGCCCCAGCCTATTTAAAAATAAATAACAACAAGTTGCTGGACATTTCATGAAAGATACAAATGCTGAAATTTGTGATTTACATATATGTTCAGATTATTTTGGGGTTTAGGGTATATCAGAACATCATATACAATAAATAAATATGAGGTAAGAATTAAATAAAAATAGGAACAAAGTTTCATGTTGTACTAAAGAACTATAGCAGAGAGGTATGCATCTTTCCCTTGATGAGTCAATCATATTCCTTTGAAAAAGAAGAAAGGAATTAAAAGTAAAATAAAATTTATTTTTTTTAATTTTGCCGGGGACTTTAAATGTGAGGAGAACAATGGCTTTCCTCTGCAAGGCAAAAGGAGACTCACATAATTTGTTTTTAATAATATAGCCAAACCACTTGCTTTGATAAAAATAAAAATGAATCTCCATCTCATTCCTAACATATCTATCTTCAGGCTAGGCTATGTATGTCGAACTAATTACACTATTTTACATTCAAATCTCGCCTTTTGAACTCCCAATAATGAAGACAAGAATATTTAATTTTCTTGTCTTTATATAAATTTCACTACCACAGTGAAATAGTTCGTATGCTTATGAATCTACTGTGGTATTTAAATTAATAAGACTAAAAAAGATTGTGACATTACAAGAAAACCTACACGAATCTCTCCTAATAGGTAAAACTCCGGAATTTTTGTTGCGATTGCGCATGCCGACGGGACTCGCTTATTCCGAGGAGACACCGTGGCGGGTACGCATGCGGAGGTAGACGACAACGGGGGTCCGTCTGCAGGAGGAGAGACCGAAGACGCGGCGCCAGCCTGACATTTATTTATTTCCTATTTTGTTATTTTCTATTTGGTTGTACGTATTTATTTCTTTCCCGTTATGTTGTATTTCTTATTCGCTCACCCCCCACACTAATAAGGGGTGGAGTTGTACTCTTTTGGATTATGTTTTGGGTGTATGAGAATTAGGGTTGCTCCCTAACCTTTCCTCTTGTTCTCTCCTCCTCCCTCTCGCTCTCCACCGCCAGCCCTCCCCTTTGCCGGATTCCTCTTCGGAATTTCTCGGGAACGTATCAATTTGGTCCGACCTGCCTCACCGCCCACATCTCGTGCCACCGATGCTGTGTTGGTCTTGCAATTTCCACTCTAAGCCGTCACCCGATCCACGCATTACCGCTCACACGTCACTGTCTAGGTCGCACCCCGTTCTTCTGCGGTCGATTGCGACCGGCTTTCCGATCCGACAAGCCGGTCGTTCAAGACCCGCGTTCCGCTCAGCCCTAGCGCCGGCCTCCGCTAATCTTCCTTCCACGCCAGACGCCCGAAGATCCGCGGCTCTCAAGGACCGTGTGACTGCCGATCGACACCTTCGGCCCGTTCCGACGCAGGACGGTCGCACCTCTCCTATTTCCGATGAATCCAACCGATCCGCCTGCTGCGCTGCTGTCAACTCCGCCCGTGCCGCTTGCCGATCGACTTGCTCTGCTCAGCCCTAGCGTCGTCCCTACGTCCGCTGCGTGCGAGCAGCTCTCCGCCGTCCTCACCTCACACCGCCAGCCGCATGGCTCCCAACACCCATTCCACCAGCGACCCTCCTTCAGATTCCGCCACCGACACCCTAAGCCATCGCTTGGAGGCTCAGGAACAACTTGTCGCCTCCATGCATGCCTCCCTTCTCGCCCTTCACGCCAAGTTTGATGCCACACAACCCTCCGTCGCCTCCGCCGCTTCCTCCACCAACGGATCTGCGTGCCCGGCCGCCGACGCGCCCATCCTTAGAGCGGCACCCCTTCCGTCCATCGGGGACTCCGCGGTCCCGCTTCTTTCAGGCCGTCCTGCCCTCGCTTTGGACCTCCCCACCTTTGCCAGGGTGGACCCGATTGGGTGGATTGCCAAGGCTGAGCAGTATTTTGACCTCCACCATACCCCTGAACAGGATAAGGTCTCAACTGCCGTCGTGGGACTCGACGGCTCCGCCCTTCATTGGGCCCGGTGGCTCAGACAGTCCAACCCGATGATTTCTTGGTCGAAGATCAAACATGAGATGATCCGTCACTATGACAGCCGCTATTCCGGATTCGCCATCGAACGATTGTGTGGGGTCCGCCAAATCGGTGCATTGGATGATTACATCGATGAGTTTGTCGCCCTCGTCACCCATGTTCCGGGCATACCGCCAGATCATTATCTCGGCTTCTTCATGCAGGGCCTCTTGACCAAAATCTGCTTCCGGCTCCGCACTCACCACCCCCGGACGGTTTCCGACGCCCTCGACTGTGGCTGACCGTTACTCTAAAGACACCAGCTCCTCGGCCTCCTCCAGCCGCTCTGCCAGGCCGATCAGGCCCTCCTAAGCGATTCTCCAACCGCGAGTTGGACAACCTCCGTCACAAGGGGTTGTGTTTTCGCTACCGTCAGCCCTATTCTCCTACCCAACGTCTGCGCGGTCAAGGAGTTCCGCGCAAACATCAGCGACGTTGGCCATGAGGTTACCTTGGCTGACTTTGAGGCCCTGGAGCTCTCACCGGAGGATACCCCTCTCGACCTCACCGCAACCACATTCCACCGGTTGGAGCTATCTGGCGCCTCAACGGGCAGGTTCTCCAGCCAGCAGGCCATCCAGCTTCCGGGCACACTACGAGATCGCCCGATTATCATCATGGTGGATAGTGGCGCCAACCACAACCTCATCTCCGAGCACCTGGCGCAGCAGCTCCGTCTTGCCAAGGCTCCCTCCCCGGATATTGCGGTCCGTATGGGTGATGGGAGCCACCAACCGACTCATGGCCGTTGTACTGCCGTCTCGCTCTCTATGGGGCACTATTCCGTGACCACGAACTTCTACACATTCGGCTTAGGCGGTCTCGACGTCATTCTGGGAGTGGCTTGGCTCCGCACGCTCGGCGAGGTATGCATCAATTAGGAGACTATGTCCATGCAATTCCTTCACGAGTGACAGCTATGTCGCCTCAACGGCGACTCCGCCCTTCTACGCTCTCCAATCTCCCTCCGCACGATCCAGCGGCCCTTGGACGTCAGCTTCTCCGCGGGGTTGTGGGCCCTCTCAGGCCCGTCCGTGGCGCCTTCTCCTTCTCCGACGAGCCACCAAAAGCGTTCTACTGCACTCGCCGACGTTCACCCAGCCTCCGACAGGATTGCCACCAACCCAATTTTCTCTAGTCCGGAAGAAAGACGGCAGTTGGCGCCGAACTACACAGCCAAGCTACTTTGGTTACTGCTATCACCTTCAGAGGGATCCAGGCCCATAGGAGGTCGTGATTGTTGGGTCTTACCATCTGGAGACCGAAGCCACGAGGCTGTCCCGGGATCACTACTGTCGACACCGCTCTGATCACTGCCTTGAGGACAAGACATGTTTTCTAGATGACAGTATTGTTGCGATTGCGCATGCCGACGAGACTCGCTCATGCCGAGGAGACACCGTGGCGAGTCCGCATGCGGAGGAAGAAGACGATGGATCCGTCTGCAGGAGGAGAGACCAAAGACGCGGCGCCAACCTGACGTTTATTTATTTCCTATTTGGTTATTTCTTCTTTGGTTGTACACATTATTTATTTCCCGTTACATTGTATTTCTTATTTGCTCACACCCCACACTTATAAGGGGTGGAGTTGTAATCGTTTGGATTATGTTTTGGATGTATGAGAATTAGGGTTGCTCCCTAACCTTTCCTCTCGTTCACTCCTCCTTCCTCTCGCTCTCCACCGTCGGCCCTCCCCTTAGCCGGATTCCTCGCCGAAAATATCTGGGAACATATCAATTTTCTTCTTAAAAAACCCAAATATATCTAGGTATGTTAATATTGATATGTTTCTTTCAATAGAAATAAGTGCCACAACATTCAGGGTTGAAGTATAAAAGTATGATTAAATACATTGACATCTCCTGTGAGTTTGAGTAATTATTGAAACAACCTTTTCTTTTTTAAAATGTCCAAATCGTACCCTCCAATTTTGCCGTGTTTACAAGAGACCCTCTCCTTTTAGGGTTTTTGGATACAAATGATGACGCCTGTTAAATTTTGTAATGGTTTTTCAAATTAGCCCTAGGACTTTTTTGACCTTTTCTGATATTTTCATGTACAAGAATGCCATTTCTAATATATTAAATTTGGAAAGGGTGTTTTGGTAAAGAAGTGAATTTATAAACGAGTCAACTGTAATCTATTATTGTTTGCATGAGGAGAAGAACGTGGAAAGATTATATTGACACTCATAATTTTAAGATGTTTTCTATCACAATTTCAAACAGGGCTCATATTGTCTTTTTTTCACACATGGCATTTGGGTTTGCTAAATTCATAAGCCCAAAGGGGAGATTTTGGTAATTTCAAAAGAGGGGGAGGGAAGACCCTGGGCAATGTAATTAACCCTAAAAGATAAAATGAAGCATATATACAAAGATAGCCTCTTGAAATGAACTTCTGGACATCCATCGAAGAGAAAAGAGCACAAAAAGAGTAAGAACAATGTTGATCCACACTTAGGCTCCGTTTGGTGCAGCGTTTTAGCTCTGTTGAGTTTTGACAAAAACAACACCGTCCTCATAGAAAGCAATTTTTGCATGAAAACGGTTATGACCGCCACCAAGAAAAGAGAACTAGTTTTGAGCATGAAAGTAGATGAAGTTCCTTGGGTGAGCTCGGGCGTGCACGAACGACGGTTCATAACCATCACGTTCACGAACAACAGTTCATAACCACCACGTTTATGACCGCCACCGCCACGCAAAACAGAGCCTTAGTAGATTAAATATACAACAACACTCAAGCCTTAGCCTTAGTAGATTAAATATATAAAAATAAATTTGTGTTGCAAATCAGAAGTAGAAAATGTAACCTGTGATCTCTATAGCTATACCATGATCCCTTCTTTGCCACAACATCCATTGTTTCAGCACAATCCAAGACACAGCCCTGCAGTTCAGGCACCAGTAAATTTATGCGTTATAAAAATTAAGCAAGTGAAAGAGAGCCTCAAATTACACAATACCAGTTTCCCGACTCCCTCCCCAAATATTATCTCAAATTCTGCCAGCTTATAGGGCCTCGATACCTGAAGAAAAGACGAGCATCATTTTTTTATACAATAATTTTGAACTATTTGCAAACAGCATTTGTTTAGCGTTTAGCTTATCACTAACTAATTCATCATGTAAGTATTAGAATAATTACAAATGGCAATCAAGACTCTGTTTGGCACGGGGGTGGCGGTCACGAACACGGTGGTTAACGTGATCACCCGACCACATCTAAGAAACTTCATCTACTTTTATGTCAAAACTAGTTTTCTTTTTTGGTTGCAGTAATAACCATTGTGATGCCAAACATACATTCTATAACGGTGGTGTTTTTGTCCAAACTCACGGGGAGCAAAAACACTGCGCCAAACGGAGCCCAAGTCACCCATTAACTACTGTTACTATGCAAAATGACAATGGATTTACAGGATGTTATGTTTTTAACTCTAAAGAGCAGTAGTCATATCAATCTCATTTCTTTGTTGTGGTTAACACTCGCATGTGACTAAAATCATGTATACTTACCTATTGAACACTTTCAAGTCATTATTTATAGACATATTGTCATAAATCTTTAAAAACATCTGAAAACATCTCATCCCAGGACCCTAAAGCTAAAATTTAGGTGTTAAATATATAAACTGTGAAATTAGATGCTAAAAATGAAATAGAGAAGAATTATAGACGTAAAATATGTTGTTTGAAGTAGGAGGAAAATATAAAGTGCACTGTATTCATCCAAATAGGGGACAATTTATAACATTACAACAAGACTCAAAACACCAATAAGCGGCGTGGGACTAAACACATTAACTCACTCCTAGAGTACTCTAATATATAGACTGAAATATAAAATACTTGATGCGTAATCTCAAACACTCCCCCTCAAGCCGAAGGGGGACCCTTCAGCTTGGACACAACACATAACGACAATGAAGGTAGATGATGTGGGATAAAACAACAGACGAGCCACCGAGAGAAATTCCAAACCGGGGAATCAAGCCGGGGACATAGCCACACACGACGCTGACCCACACACGACACATGACCCACACACGACGCAGGACCCACACACGACGCAGGACCCACACACGACGCGGGACCCACACACGACGCGGGACCCACACACGACGCGGGACCCACACACGACGCGGGACCCACACACGACGCGGGACCCACACACGAGGTGGACTTGCTGGAAACTGATCAACCAACATCACCTACACACAACATGCAAAAGAGAACGAAAAATTTTGAGCAAATTATCAAACGAGCGATCCGGGATAATCCGTCGGGGATAATCTATCAGGGATAATCCGCACAAAGGGCGGTCCCTCACGACACAGTCCCAAACGACACGGCTCCACACGACACAACCCACTGAGATTAGAACACCAACATCAGTCGTGTCCCAACACACGACCAATCCCAAGAAATATGGGGAGACGCAAACAACACACGACATAAGTCTAGAGGTCGTGTGGAACGAAGGCGAATAACAGGAAAGATCATCCGAGCCGCATTCATCCCAACACTCCCCCTCATGTGGAACTTACGTGCAAAAAGGCATAACTTTAAGACAAGAAACAATCAACATAAGCCACATACAAAAAACAACAAATAACACAAAAAACTTCAGCAACAATGAGATATCAGCACCCCGAACGCGGCAACAGCAGCTGGTAGCACAGACACACGATGGGCAGCCGCCGAAAGCGGCAGGAATCGTCCCACAAATGAAGACCAAAAGAGCAGCGGCTGGAGTAGAACAACAACTGTGAACAACCCATAGAGGTGTGGAATCTCAGGATCAACAACAAGCATTGGCAGAAGAAGCTCTAGGCGAGGAGTTCGGCACAAAGAACAACAAAAGTCATCGTCGATATAGCCAAGGAAGAAGACGTAGAGAGGAGCTGCAATGAGCTCTGGCGGGTTGCTGATGAGGAGCAGCAAGGGAGAAGACGTCGAGATCTCTGACAAGATGCAGAGGGGAGCTTGACGGGATCAACAGAGACATTCATTGACGTGATCGACGGCCAGAATATTGTTCCTGAATAGATGACAGGAATAGCGGGATCCGGCGCAGACATGGGTTGCACCAGGCGCAACAGAAGGCGAGCAAAAAGAAGCGATTGGCTGGAGCAGACGAGCTCGACGGGTCGATGATGCAGACGGGAGCATAGGAGGCGTGAGCTGTAGCGCCCTAAATTTTAACGTCACATTTTTTTTAATTTCAGGGTTTGATCGTGAGCAAATTTAGTCAAGCCAACGACTTGTGGAGGTAATAATCTATTTTTAATTATTTTATTATATATAACAATCAGATAATAAAGAGTCGGCACGTGATGGTAAATAATTCGTAGTGGTTGCGATGTTTTAGCATTTCACGCGAGTTTCATTCGCAAAAATATTAGTCCTCATGATCTTAGGATAAGTAGTAACATTATTAATAATAAAAAAGGGCTTTGCATCTAGTGACCTGCTGTTCAGTTGGGCTGAAATTTTTTATATTAGAGGTTTTCCTGTTATTTCGCTTTTTTTTAAAAGAAAATTTAATTAAGTCCCCATTTGACTTCTGTAACCGCCCCCATTTACCGCTCCAATTAAAAACCCGATAACCCCTCTCCCGTAAATTTTATTTCCCCCCGACGCAGCGGATAACTCCCGCACTCCGGCTTTGTTCCGCACTCTGCTCCTCGCCGACACCCGATACCGCCGGCTTCAGTGACAACAAGAAACCAGATCGACCACCTTCTTCCTCGCCGGAACTAAGCGCCGGTCTCTCCTCCCTCTTCAGACTCCGGCGGCCTCCCTCCTCCTTTCCAAGCGCAGTGGAAGTTCCCGTTTCCAACCCTAGCCAGTGGAGGAAATTTCCTATTTTGTTGTTTTTGGTTCCGGCGAGTTTTGATCCTCGCTATTTTTTATTTTCTAGTGGAAATCATCAAAGTTAGACGCCAACTTTGATTACCCTTCATTTCTTTTGCCCTAATTTAGGAATCGAAGAACTCGGTCTTCCTCAGTTAGAAATTGTAGAAATGGAGAAAGCCAATCTTGTATATATGCCCACTTGGTACAAATACAAAGAATGAGTACAAATATATAGATGAGAGAAAGAGAGAGGAAAGTCCTATACACAATGTGGGACTAAAGAAGGAGAGAAAACAATAAATGTTATACAATGGGCCTAGTTTAAATGGGCTTTTCTAACACTCCCCCGCAAGCTGGAGCGTATAGGTCATATGCACCCAGCTTGGACAAACACTGGTAGAACAGGGTACTGGATAAGACCTTTGTGAGGATGTCGACAACTTGATCAGTTCCTGGAACATGCTTCAATTCAAGTTTCTTTAATTGAACCTTCTCACGAACAAAGTGACAGTCAACTTCGATATGTTTTGTGCGCTCATGAAACACTGGATTCTTTGCTATGTGTATGGAGGCTTGACTATCGCAAAATAGAACAGCAGAGGAGGGGAGTTTTACTCCCAGGTCAGTAAGGAGACTTTCAAGCCATGTGAGTTCTGAGACAACCGAGGCCATCGATCGGTATTCAGCTTCTGTAGAGGAACGGGCCACCACAGCTTGTTTCTTACTTTTCCATGTAATAAGATGACCACCAAAATAAGTACGGAACCCACTTGTTGACCTCCGATCGTCCAGGGAACCAGCATAATCGACATCAGAATAGGCAACCAATGCGGGAGCAGAGTCGGAGGTTTTGTAAACCAGCCCTTGACCCGGAGCTCCCTTAAGGTATCGGAGAATCCGTTCAACCGCCTGGAGATGAGAAGCCCGGGGGGCATGCATGAACCGACTGACAACCCCAACTGCAAACGATATATCCGGCCTTGTGACCGTTAGATAGATCAACTTGCCCACAAGGCGTCGATAGTATTCCGGATTCGGAAGTAGCAAATCGTCATCCGAAGCATGAGCGCACAGTTTGTGATTTGCCTCCATCGGGGTACAAGCTGGCTTGCAACCAGACTGACCAGCATCTTTGAGAAGATCGAGACAGTACTTTTGTTGGGAGAGCACCAACTCGTCCGGCCGCCGTGCGATCTCGAGACCAAGGAAGTAACGAAGTTTCCCCAGGTCTTTAGTCTGAAAAACAGTGCTCAGATGTTGTTTGACCTCTTGAATCCCCTTTGAGTCATCCCCAGTGAGAAGGATGTCATCAACATAAACCAACAGAAGGACGGTGCCAGTGGCCCGGTGTCGGGTAAAAAGGGAGAAATCTGCAGAACTCCGAGTGAACCCCATGTCTCGAACCACCTTGCTGAACTTGTCAAACCACGCCCGAGGGGACTGTTTGAGACCATAAATGGACTTTTTGAGAAGACATACCCGAGACTCCCCCGTGGTCTCAAAGCCGGGCGGTTGGCGCATGTAGACGGTTTCCTGAAGGTCGCCATTCAAAAAGGCGTTCTTAATATCGAGCTGATGAAGGGGCCAGTGGCGGTGCACCGCGACGGAGAGAAGAACGCGGACAGTGTTGAGCTTGGCCACCGGAGAGAAGGTTTCCTCATAGTCGAGGCCCTCCTGTTGTGTGAAGCCACGGGCCACAAGACGGGCCTTCAGTCGGGCAACAGTGCCATCCGGAGCATGCTTGATGACGAACACCCATTTACATCCAACAGGGTGCTGTCCGGGAGGTAAGGGAACCAAGACCCAGGTCTGGTTGGCCCAGAGGGCCGTCATTTCTTCGTCCATAGCAGCCCGCCAGCCAGGATGGTGAAGCGCCTCCTGCAAAGAGTTAGAGACCGAAACAGAGGATAATGAGGTGGCAAAGTGAAGAAGAGATGGAGAGAGGCGATGGAGAGAGACATAATTCGCCAGCGGATGAGCGGTAGAGGAGAGAGCCGGAGCAGCAGGGAGCAGAGCACCAGAGGTCGAAGCCGACTGCAGAGGGGCAACGGGATGAGGAGAGCGACGAGAGTAGACCCGGATAACCGGTGGTGGTGGACGGACAGGAGGTGGGGAAGGCGGAGAGGAGGAGTGAGGGGCAGGAATGACAGGACAAACAACGGGATCTGGACTTGGAGCGTCATCCATATCAGAGAAGAATGGAATATCTTCACGGAAAGTCACGTCAGCCGAGACAGTAACCTTGCGGGTAGCAGACGAATAACACACATAACCCTTTTGAGTGCGCGAGTAGCCCACAAAGATAAGCTTGGCGGCACGAGGATCCAACTTGTCCGTGGAGGAACGGGAAAAGGCGAAGTAGTGGGAAAGAGGAGACTGAAGGGAGTAGCATACTGGAGAACGGAAGAAGGGAGGCGGTTGATGAGAAAGCAAGCCGTGGAGAGCGCGTAGTTCCAGTATGGTTTGGGAACCCGCATTTGAAGCATAAGGGAGCGAGCGACATCAAGAAGGTGACGATTCTTGCGTTCAGCGACACCATTCTGTTGTGGTGTGTACGGACACGAGGTTTGGTGAAGAATGTCGAACTCAGAGCAGAGAGTGGCGAAGGTATGACTGGTGTACTCCCGTGCATTGTCCGTACGAATAGTACGAATGGGCGTATTGAACTGAGCGCGAGTCTCAAGTATGAAAGCCCGGAAGACGCGGGGAAGTTCAGAGCGATCCCGGAGGAGATATAACCACGTCATTCGAGAGTAATCATCAATAAAAGTAAGAAAATACCGATAGCCAGAAATACTAGTAAATTTGTACGGACCCCAGGTATCGGAGTGTACCAAAATAAAAGGAACGGAGCTCCGAGTACAATGAGAAGGGAACGATGAACGGGGCTGTTTGCCCAAAATACATGTGTCGCAGCGAAAAGCAGGAAGAGAAACATCTGGAAGAGCCTTCCGGAGGACTGGAAGAGGAGCGTGACCCAGACGGCGATGCCAATCCGAAGAGGAGATAGATGCGAGGACAGTGAGAGAGTCGTCAAGAAGATAGAGCCCATTCTGCAGCCGTCCTTTACCAATGATAGTCCGCGTCTGCTGATCCTGTATGAGAAAAGAAGAAGAAGTAAATGCAACGGAGTAATTAGAATCAGTAGTAAGGCGACCAACAGACAGTAAATTGAAAGGAGAGCCCGGAACATGTAGAGCCGAGCGCAGAAGGAGAGAAGAAGTGAGGGAAATATCAGCACATCCACAGACGGGAACCAAAGCCCCATTAGCGACAGTAATGTACTTCGGGTGAGGTGAAGACAAGTACTGAGGCGGTCTAACAGAGGTGATATGATGAATGACACCAGAATCAAGGATCCATCGCGGGCCAGAGGAGAGGCAGACGATACCTTCATTGGAGATGGAGGCAGCAGAGGCAACCGAGGCAGGCGGGCGGCTAAGCAGGCCATGAAGATGCTGGAGCTGAAGACGAACCTCGTCGAGGTCAGGACGAGGTGAAGCAGAGTCGGTAGTAGCATCAGAGGCCTGCGGACGATGAGGTCGCCCATGTTTGCGATAGCACGTGGCTTCAAGATGCCCATCTTTACCGCAGAATGAGCACTTAGGCCGAGACCGGCCACCCCGACCCCGGCCGCGAGAATCAGAGCGGCCTCCACGGGCAGAAAAGGGGAGAGGCAATAAGGGAGCTGGTGCCTGTTGAACAAGGGCCGGAGAAGGAAGTCCGGGCACATCTGGAGGCGGGGAGACTTTGAGAAGCATTGAGCACACATCGGAGAAAGATGGTGTAACGGTAGAGGAGAGGATGTGAGCCCGGACACTGTGAAGATGAGGCGGGACCCGGACCATCATCATGGCGATACCCACAGCTTCCTTTTGGGTACGTTGAGCAGCAAGATCTAAAGTAGGAGGCTGATGGTGGATCCAAGCCTCAACCAGAGACCGAGCCTGAGCAACAAAGGACGTCAGGTCGGTCGCGCCACTGCTATCAAGGGCCTGGAGAGCAGTGATGATGTCATACAGGTGGTGGAGACTATCCTTGCCAGAGTAGAGGGTGTGGAGCTCGTCCCACATGCCTTTGGCCGTCTCATGGTACATGGTCAAGCGATAAGATTCGCCATCAAGAGAGTTAAGAAGCCAAGTCTGCACACGACCATCATTGCGTAACCATTCCTCAGTAGGGTTACCAATAACGGCCTGAGTCAAGTGATGAAGGAACCCCTTTGACTGCAGGACACGACGAACCGAGTGTGCCCATTCCACAAAGTTTTTCTTGCCAGTGAGAGAAATTGTAGAAATCCGAAGCTCGTCGCGGACTTCCTGGAGAGAGGCCGGGCGGAACGGCCGTGCCAACAGAGTCCGCAGATGTAGCCATGGAGGCGACCTGGAGGAGAGGAAGCGGGCAGAGACAGCGGACTGGATGAGGCCGCGGCGAGCTGGAGGAGGCCGCGGCGAGTACAGACACGCTCAGCAAGGAGCGGGCTATGAGAGGCCGCGACAGACAGGATGAGGCCGATGCGGACTGGATCATACCGCGGCGGACTGGAGCCGGCCGTGGCGAGTAGAGCACAACAGGTGGCCGAGAAGAGAGGGCAGGCCGGTGGAGCTCGGCAAGGCGCGGGAGCTTGGCAAGTCGCGGCGACTAGAGGGTGACCGCAGAGGGCTGGACCAGTCCGCAGGCAGGAGAGAAGCGCGGACAGAAGGAGGCCGCCGAGCTCGTGGCGGACAGGAAGAGGAGTCCGCCAGAAGAGGAAGGAGAGCAGCCGCAAGCAGGAGAGAGGCGCGGACAGGAGGCCGTCGAGCTCGCGGCGAAAAAAAAGGCAAGAGGAGGAGGCGAATACCGAGCTCACAGCGGACAGAAGGAGACCACGGAGCTAGGGAGCGAGTTCGCCGAGCTCGCGTCGGACAAGAAGAGGTCGCATCGGACTATGGGAAGTAGTGGACCCCACAGACCAGAGAGAGGGCTATAAAGAGGGACCAGAAGAGGAGGGAAGAGGAGTGGTTCCATGGGAGGAGAGGGAGCGGTTTGGACAAAGGCAGGCCGCAGGGGCAATGCGACTAGGAGGCGCGGACACACACAGTCAGGCCGCGGAAACCGCAGGCCGCTGGGCGGATAGGAATGGGAGTCCGCAAGAGACCGCAGGCCGCTGGGCGGATAGAACTCGGAATCCGCAGGAGATCGGAACCTGCCTCTGATACCATGTAGAAATGGAGAAAGCCAATCTTGTATATATGTCCACTTGGTATAAATACAAAGAATGAGTACAAATATATAGATGAGAGAAAGAGAGAGGAAAGTCATATACACAATGTGGGACTAAAGAAGGAGAGAAAACAATAAATGTTATACAATAAGCCTAGTTTAAATGGGCCTTTCTAACAGAAATCAACCACCAAACTTGGGGATTTACCGCTGTTAGATTGAGGTAACGCTTTCATTTGCATTCTTCTTCTCCATAATTAGTTATTTGTCATCTTTTTGAGTTATTTCCACCGAAACCCTAAGGGGAAAGCATCTAAAATTTGGGGTTTCCGTTGGAATTCAGATTTCGATCATTGTTGGTCTAGGAAGCACCGGTACGGGTACGGGTACCGGGTACGATACGTATCCGGTACGGCGGTACGGCAAATTTTAAAAAACAAGGATACGGGTACGGTAGGATACGTTGTATTAAATATAATAATTATATATTTATATATCACAAATGCAATTATATAACATGAACATTCAAAATTTAACATGAAGTTCTTTAACATAAACATAAACATTTGCCAAAACATCTATGAATTTCAGGATAAGTTCTTAAATAATTGTCAACATAAACATAAACATGAAGTTCATAAACATAAATGTAAACATTTAAAATTGAAGTTCTTAAACATAAACATAAACATTTAAAATTTAAAGATGCTCATCACTCTCAAAAATTACATTTTACCCTAGAATACGAGCCGCTGAAATCAACCTCACAAAAATTACATTTCCACTTTCTATTTCCCCCACCAACTTCTCTACTATGTATAAGAGACACATAAGCCCAGAGTGGGGCATTATCATCCTTGTTTGCGTCATCAGAAATAAATCTACTCGTTACTGATGTAGACGTCGAACCAGTGACACTATTGAGAGTGTGTGATTGAGACATAACTGACATAATAAAAAGTATAGTTATTAGAGCATTCCTCCCCTTTCCATAGCATCCAGGAATTCTGGACTGAATCAGTCCAGATTTCTGGACTGATTCAGTCCAGGAATTCTGGACTGAATCAGTCCAGAAATCTGGACTGAATCAGTCCAGAATTCTGGACTAAATCAGTCCAGAATTCCTGGACTGAATCAGTCCAGAAATCCTGGACTGAATCAGTCCAGAAATCTGGACTGAATCAGTCCAGATTTCTGGAATGATTCAGTGCAGGAATTCTGGACTGATTCAGTCCAGAAATCTGGACTGATTCAGTCCAGAATTCTGGACTGATTCAGTCCAGAAATCCTGGACTGAATCAGTCCAGATTTCTGGACTGAATCAGTCCAGAAATCTGGACTGAATCAGTCCAGAATTCCTGGACTGAATCAGTCCAGAAATTCTGGACTGATTCAGTCCATAATTTCTGGACTGATTCAGTCAAGGAATTCTGGACTGAATCAGTCCAGATTTCTGGACTGAATCAGTCCAGATTTCTGGACTGATTCAGTCCAGAAATCTGGACTGATTCAGTCCAGAATTCTGGACTGAATCAGTCCAGAATTCTGGACTGAATCAGTCCAGATTTCTGGACTGATTCAGTCCAGAAATCTGGACTGATTCAGTCCAGAAATCTGGACTGATTCAGTCCAGAAATCTGGACTGATTCAGTCCAGAAATCTGGACTGATTCAGTCCAGGAAAATAGACAGCAACTACATGAATAAATCCAGCAAAGACTACATGAAGAAATCCAGCAAAGAAGAAATCCAGCAACTAGAAGAAGAAATCCAGCAACTACCAGCAACTAGAAGAAGAAATCCAGCAACTACCAGCAACTAGAAGAAGAAATCCAGCAACTACCAGCAACTAGAAGAAGAAATCCAGCAACTACCAGCAACTAGAAGAAGAAATCCAGCAACTACCAGCAACTAGAAGAAGAAATCCAGCAACTACCAGCAACTACCAGCAACTAGAAGAAGAAGAAGAAGAAGAAGAAGAAGAAATCCAGCAACTACCAGCAACTACCAGCAACTAGAAGAAGAAGAAGAAGAAGAAGAAGAAGAAGAAGCTACCTGCCTGCTGCGGGCCTGCGGGAGACGGAGCTGCTGCGGGAGACGGAGCGCCTGCGGGAGACGCCTGCGGGAGACGGAGCGCCTGCGGGAGACGGAGCTGCTGCGGGAGACGGAGCGCCTGCGGGAGACGGAGCTGCTGCGGGAGACGGAGCGCGAGAGCCCTGCTGCGGGAGACGAGCGACGGGATAATAAAATCCCTAGAACCGCGAATCCCCTAAAACGGCGAATCAAGCCGTTCGGTACGCGTACCCGTACCGGAAACGTACCCGGTACGGGTACGGCTCTATTTTGGGCGTATCCGTGCTTCGTAGTTGTTGGTGCTAGAGTTCGGAGAAATTTCTCATTTTCTCTGAACTGAGATGAGATCTTTATTTCCGATTCTCTTTTCAAGTGATTTGATTCCGTTCATCGGAATTCACATTTTTGGGAATCGTTTCTAACTCTGAGAATTTTATGGGTTTTATTTTATGATTTTCCCTAGCTTCAGGATCAGTGAATTATTGGAAGGAGAATCATGTCACATCATCGCGTGTACGAGCGTCGAAACGCCGCGGTAATAAATTCGACTTTTTTTAGTTGAACATTTTAGACTATTTTAATTCATGTTTTAATTATGTCAGTGTATGCACTTGAAAGTTACAATTTCCTATAGACAGAACCAAGTCAAAGGGGTAGGTTCACTTGGCCAAAATTATTAGATTCAGTTATATGAAAATCCTAAACCCAGTGCATTTAACTAGAACGCTACCTCGTGATTTTCTCACTGAACAATAGTCTAGATTAATTCAAAAAAATGGTGAGAGAGGTTCACCCTCGTGTTTTGGGTGGAGCCACACCACTGTGTTCTCAGGGCCAGTAGGCCACTACACGAATTTCGGGCTTAAGGTCGATGACCCTTGTTACAAATATGAAACTCCTCAGATAGAAGTCTATGATCCACTTGAGGCACATTCAGTTCAGGACACCAATAAGTTTGCCACACAGACTACAATTTTTAGTTTGTGTGATCGCCATTAAAAATAAGGTTTAATAAGACAAATCATGAAATTTACCTCAGTTCAGGGCACCATCAGGTTTGCCACTCAGACTTCAGTTTTCAGTTTGTGCGCAATCGCCATTAATTATAAGATTCAATAAGCCAATCATGAAATTTATTAGACCTTACAACAGACACAATTGGAAGCTTCAGAAATCGTTAACTAGTAGAACTCAGGAAAAGAGACAGAACTCATAATAAATCGATTACATGAATAGAGCAAGGGAACAAATGATAAGATTAATAGTATTTAATATCACATATTTTGTATATAAGAAAAATTTATATATTGTTTTTTAAGTGTTGCTGGGAATAGTCTTTCTTACTCTCCAGTAGTCCTAACTCAGTTGAAACTTGTTTTTACAGGAAGCTCAGGTTAGGGGATCCGCTTAGGATAGGCGACGCAGTCTTCACAGTCGTCAGTTTCGTTCAGTTGTACCACTTTGTTAGTGTACTTTATTTGCTTACAAACATTATGTGTTATTGTACTCCGATCATGTTTTGATGTATCGGTTATTTTAGACTGACAGTATATCAGTTTTATAGTGTTATTTTTAGTTCTAGTTGGCTCTGTGAATTCAATTATGTGAGGTACACTTTTACCCATATAATTTTTCTTACTCTACTTCTGATGTAAGCTTCCTTTTAGCACTTTTACTTTCTACCTGCTTTATACCAGTTTTCATACCGTTAGTTTACTTTTTATCGCGGGCCCGACCGGACTGTTGATTTCCTGCTAAACTAGGTTGGGGTGTTACATGGACAACAATCGACGTCGCAGGTGTGAGCCACAATCGTCGTCGCCGAAAGAAGCAATATCCGCTCCTGTCTACAAAATCAGACGAGGATTCCGTTGGCGGGAGTAGAAGGAGAGCGGCTTGATGTGGGCTTCAGCTGCGCAGGATGGCGGGGTTGAAACATAAGGGGAAGCGGGAGTAAGTGGCGGCCACGGTAAAATATTAGGGTGTCAGAGTTTTGGCTCTGATACCATGTTGGAAGTAGGAGGAAAATATCAAGTGCACTATATTCATCCATATAGGGGACAATTTATAACATTACAACATGACTCAAAACACCAATAAGCGGTGTGAGACTAAACACATTAAGTCACTCCTAGAGGACTCTAATACATAGACCGAAATATAAAATACTTGATGCGTAATCTCCAACATATGTAAATAGAGATAACTTGTAGTATGTATGTAAAATCCTCTGCAGTAAATCACACTTAGATTTAACGCACAACACTAACACCAGGTTATAAGAATGGTAAACTTGGATGTATTCAAAACTTTATGCTGATATGTGTTACCAAATAATGACCTTTAGTGTTAAATATGCAAGAGCAAAGCACAGGTGTCCGTGCAAGCTTTTCATTATAAAATGGAAGTCTAAATGTGACAGCATTATTTAATTTTACCTTTTATACAATCAGATGGCGGTGATGAGTTTAAAGGTGTCACAGACAAATACAAAAATTCTCTTATAATATAGATAAATAGAGATGATTACAACGGTATGTATGTAAATCCTAATACCAAAATTTCATGAAACAAAAATCCAGGTCCAAAGTTCTAACCATCTACATCTATAGGACGCCAAATCTCACATTAAAACCATAAAATATAATTTTATAAAATAATTTTACATAGTTTTGCAACATTGAAAATGAATGTTTTACACTATAACAAAATGATAATCAAATGTTTAAAAAAGAGAATTCTGGATAAGACATTCTATAATACATGAAGGCTCTGTTTGGGATGGTGATGGCGGTGGGAAAAAGTTCCATTTCCATTGTCACCGCTATTTGAGGCATTTGGTTTCCCAGTAGTGCCAAAAAAATATTTTCAGGACTTGTTGGAAAATAGCGAACCCTCCACTTCTAGAAAAGCTAGGAGCTTTCCGTATTTTCATGTTCTTGTTTTCATAAGTCCGCGTCTCGTTTCTATTCCGATTACTTTTTCTACCACCGATTTTCTGACAACTCTAATTCCACCGCTTGTTTCTCACGGTCTCACCACTACGTGTTTTTCACCACCACTTTTCCTAACCACCACAACTGCCCCAAACAGAGCCGAAGAGAACACACCTTACTTTTCTGAACTCGTACACGAACTCTGATTCCAATGTCTTCATCTCCCTTCATTGGAACAATGTGAATTTGAGAAAACAGAATTTGAAGGTGTAAAGGGATTAATGAACAAAATTTATAAATTAAAAGAAACTGTCTTCAAACTTACAGATTTTATCTTCCCAATAGGACGGATCTCAAGGCGAAGCGAAGCAAAAAATTTTAAAGCAATACCACCACTGGTAACTTCAGGATTACCATAAAATACTCCAATCTTATCAAATTCAACAACAAAAATATTAGAATTCTGCAGATTCACAAGATAAGATGGTCTACAGAAATGGGGGAGTTGAAACCTTGTATCTTATCTGATTCAGAAATATGAGAGTACAACCAGCTTTGGAAGCATTGCCTGACATTTTGCGCAATGCTTGACTCATCAAGCGAGCTTGTAGACCTATTTGTTGCATTCCTATCTCTCCCTGAACCAAAGATTAATTAATAAACCACGGTATATGGAAGAGTTAAGGGGAAAAGATGTTTCAATAAACTTACTTCAATCTCAGCCCTTGGAGTTAGAGCCGACACGGAATCAACACATATGAGATCTATTGCTCCGGATCTGCACATGCGATCAGCAACTGAGATAAAAAGAATGTCAGTGAGACAAACTTGTAGTCTTTTGTCAGTTGCTGTTCAATTCCTTCAATAATATACCCTCTACTTGCAGCAATTACTAGTGAAACCGACAGCATTGATGAGAATTCACATTGATTTCTTCATATAGATAACCTCAGCTTTGTAAAAAATATTCCTTTGCATCAAAAAATGCTTGTGCTCGCACATGCGCATGTGACTATTTGAGTCTTAGGCTTCGTTTGAGATAGTGGTTCTTGTGACTCTGGTGAAAAACGGAGTTCTGCTGAGAAATGAAGATCCCACTATTCCATTGGAAAATAAAGCCCAAAATGGAGTTTTTAGCATTTTCACTCGCATAGGAGCACCAAAATGAGGGTTTCCCAAACAATTCCATTTCTCTGGTGAAGTGAATCAAAAACTCCATCAGAGAAAAAAAAAGAGAGTACCAAGCAAAGCCTTAGTGATAAAATGAAAGCAGTACAAATAGTTCAGCTAAAAAAATCGCAAGGAATTTTTTTCAAATAAAAACACATAAATCTACATTGATACGTGAAGAAAAGACATACTTTCTAAAGCCATCTCCCCATTATCAGGTTGGCAGACGATTAGATTTTCTATATCTACTCCTAATGCTCTTGAATAAGCTGGATCAAAAGCATGTTCTGCATCGACTAGCATGGCATTGCCTCCTGATTTCTGAAGATTTACCATATGAACAAAAGTGTAAAAGATACTGTACACCGGTATTAAATGAAACTCACAAATATTGTATCATTGAGTATATCATAATTGTTTTGAAGTAAAATATTACAAATAATTGCTATATAAAGATATAAAAAACCTGCACTTCCGCCATCGCATGTAGAGCTAGGGTGGTTTTCCCACTACTTTCTGGACCAAATATCTGTTTTAAGTGCCATAAAATCAGTCATTCACTAGAGTTCTGCTCAACAATAAGTTCTACATGTCAATACAAGTGAAATAAACATGTTCTTGGATATAATGGTTAAAATAGTAACATAGAATAGAATGCTGATTCATGATTTACATAATAAAATTTAACTGGGTTAATGAGGCAACAAAGCAAACACAAATCGACATAAAATAATACAGAAGTATTTTTCATAATTTCCAAAGCCCGTGCACATATGGCAAGTTTCACTTTCAATAGAGCCTGAGTAGTCATTTTAGAGGGGAAATGGAAGAATAAAAGGATGAATGAAATTAAGGCACACTGTTACTGGCAATCTAGCATTGGGTTGATGTAGTTTTTTATCCTGTACATGCGCATTCATGTGTTAATAAGTCAAGCCATGCTGCGTAAAAATGTGAAACATCTTTGATTTTAGATATGGGGAATAATTCTTTGATGTTTGGATCGTCTCGAAAATAATTTCTGAGTCGATCTCTCGACGATTGGAATCATCTCAATTACCTACGATGAATTGTGCAGGCGATATCTAGATGATTAGAATAGCAAGTAGGTTTTGAAATCTAATTTAGAGCGATTTGATTACAGATTTTGCGGCTGTTAGGGGTGTTTAAACTCCATTTTGGGGTCAATTTCATCATTGCCCTTTTTAGGAATTTCCTAGGGTTTAGGGGAAGGAGAAAAATAAGTCTTAAAAGGAGAAGAGAGTTGAGGAGAGGGGGCTCGGTCTGCCCCCTACTGGCTGGCGACGGGAGAGATGAGAGGGAGGGAGAGAGGGACTGCTCGGGAATTGGGGCTCTTCTCCTCCTTCCTACGGCGACGAGAGAGGGAGGAGTCGGGAGAGATGAAAAAATCGGGAGAGATGAGAGGTAGGCGGCTGAGAGAATGAAAGGGGAGGGGGGAATTTAGGTTTTATACAAAAACCCTAGTCTGATTTGCTATCCGCAGACCAACCTTCTAAACGCACACCCAAAATCATTTTGGTTAAATTTTGGGACGTTACAATTCTCTCCTCTTTAAAGAAATTTCATCCCGAAATTTAAAATACGAATAACGAAATGAAATTTGTCATACCTGAGTAAAATAAATCGGGGTACTCCTCGCGCATGACCTCCTTTGGCTCCCAAGAGAGCTTCTCGCGGCCACAATTGTCTCAAAGGACACTCACCATCTTGATTGCCTTTCTCCGCAACTGTCGTATGTCACTATCGACAATGCAAACTGGGGTCACTCTCGTAGATAGGTCACTATCCACTGGCACACTATCGACCTCCAACACAGAATCAGGTTCCCGCACCGCCTTCCTCAACACAGAAATATGGAAGACATCGTGCAACCCACTCAGCTCCGTCGACAAAGCAAGTCGGTAAGTTGCCTCGCCGATGCGCTCGGTGATCTCAAATGGACCTAAATACCTGGGACTCAGCTTCTTCAAACGTCGAACTCTCGACACTCCTTTGAAAAGCTTTATCTTCAAGTATACCCAATCTCCAACCGCGAACTCCACGTTCTGGTGTTTGGCGTTGTAATACTTCGTCTGACGATCTTGGGCGGTCAACAACCGCTCTCGAATGGTCTGTATGGGCTCGTTCGCCTCATCAACATCTTTGTGCTTCAATAGCTTGGTATTTCATCATTCTTAAATAAGTCCCGAGGGCAAAGTAGCAATTAATGTGAAACTGAAATGCAAAAATGAAAGGATGTTAATAAAACATAATGTCGCACTAGGATTCAACTCCTGATGATTCCGTCCTAATCATCAACTCCCCGCCTCAAATAGAAGTGTCTCGTGCCCGCGTCAGCCTCGCTCTGGTGGTGGTCGATGCTGATGTTGTTTTCCGTTAACATATCTCCATTGGTGATGAAACTCTATGAGGGAACCAATCCTCGAGAGTTGGTGGGGATTCGTCCCAAAATTTGCATCTTGTTCACATTTTAGTGAAATCATGTTCTCGAGTGTTCATTCCTCTCCTTCCCTAGCCCTAGTATTTTCTCCTACATAAAATATTACACATTAACAACTATGTAGCACATAGATGGAAATGGGATACGGGATATGATAAAAAATTCAGATGAAAAATGTGATTAAAAAAACAAGGGTACAAGATACACTTTTTAAAAATAATTATTATTTAAACATTAATATTGATTGATATGAAAATAAGACAACTAACAAACTAAGTGTACATATCTTGAATTGTAAAGAAATATAATTTTATAAGGATATAACATAGACAATAAATATGAAAATGAGGACTCCCAACTTCTATTATATATCATTCACATTTCATATAATGTTATAAGAGATAAAAAAGATCAAGAAGACAACCACTATAAAAATCAATGTATCACATTCTCACATCATCACATCAATTGATCAAAGTATCATTATATTCACATGCAAAATATCAATAGTTTAGAAATTAAGCATTCTCTCCAAGAATATCAACTTCATCATCTTCTTCAACAATTAAGAGCTCCAACCTTGGTTCATCAGACGATAAATTAGCTATCTCAAGCGCACCTACATCTTCGAATGACTTAAAGACATCGCCCCCAATATCTCACAACCTAGAATCCTTCAAAGTGTTGGGGTCAATGAACCATAATTAATCCACTAAGTCTTTGAATCCAGGAGAAAACGATTTTGAATTACATCATAGTCGTTAAAATCCCTTCATTTGCAAATGAATTTTGCATCCAAATTATGCTCCATTAAGCTTACAAATTTATTTTTCAAACATTCAACCCTTTTCTTGCTAACTTCTGAATCTTTATGAAGCAACTCTATTTGGATACTCTGCTAAGTATTGTTCATTATAATATCTAGTAAAATAACAAAAAATTATAAAGTTGAAAAAATCAATAGTACAAAAGGCATATATATATATTTATGATTAAAAAGGATAATTACCTTGGATTTAATGGATGTGCAAAGCAATAAAATGGAATATCATTCTTATTTCAACGATCCACAATAAGAGCATGTACTATCTCAAAAAAGGTAGATACATGTTCTTCTCTTTTCCTCTCACACGCATAGATAACCTTCACTCTTTCAATCATTTTGTCTTGCATATCATAACTAAATAAAGACAATTTATCCGTATCGCAAAAGTGAATCATATATAAGAGCGGTGAATGAAAGAATGTAGTCAGTGAAATCCCACCAATCATCACCCAACACATTCTCTTTTAAATGTCTAGTTTTTTCTGTATCGTCATGACATAGAAGTCAATGATCACTAATAATCATTGTTTGAAGTCCATTATTTATAAAGTTTAAAATGATGATCATTGATGCAAAATGAGTTTCAATAATAGATAATAATTTTAAGCTCGCAAACTCATTAAACACTATTAATCTCAAGAAATAATTCATTATATAGTGTTATGATCATTGCGTCATCACCTACATGAGTAATCCATGAGCATTTTTATATGTAATCACATTTTTCTCCGAATTCTTTGCGGCGCATATGCTCTTCAAAGCTAGATTGAGAGTGTGCACCACACAAGAAGTCCAAAAAATTAATGGAAACTCAGTTTAAATTAGTTGCTCATCCCCCTGCAATTTACTGCATTATTTCTTAAAACTCGAACAACCTTTCCATATCCGATTTCTAGAACTACCTCTTTGATCAAAGATGAAATAAAGTACTTGTTTTTGGTTTGTCCTTCACAACGAACCACCTTCAAGAACACTGCTTTTAAATCCATTTGCTATAAAATTGATCGAGTGGCTTGTCTCTGTGGATCAATTTATCTATCGCTTACAATGTTAACACCCTTGGCGACCCACATTTCTCATATAGGAGCTAATCATCTTTCAATTTCTATCTTATCCTTTAACAACAAGGTGGTCCTCAATAAATTATATCTGGGTGGTATATATCCTGTAAGGTTACGACTAGAGACAAAGGCATATATTTCTCTCCAATACAAATTTCTAGCTAGATTGAATGACAACTCCACCGAATAAAATACTCTAGCAATTAAGGCATCCAAATGAGTTATATCTTCATTATTGAATGCCCTCACTATTGGATTCTTTTTGCTTCTGCTTGGATCATTTCTTCTCGGTTTATCACCAACATTTCCAATATTTCAAACTCCACTTAAAGCACTAGGAGACACTCATATAAATTTTGGAAGTCGTCGCTCAATAAGCTTTTGAGCATTTATATTTTCCTTCAAGATGTTCTTGTATGTGGAAGCTGGAACCTTGGTACATGCTCTGATTCCACTACTCATAATCTTCAATAAATAACCCTTCACGCGAGTGTATGAACTTTTGCACGCCTTATCACAAAAATTATGTCTAACTTATACTGCCACCTCCTCAAATAAATTTGTTCCCTCTTGTCACATATTTCCAAAGAGATTTTTCATCATTTTCAGTAACACCGCAACTTGAATCCATGATACACAAGATAAGAACTAATTAAAACAAATTTATTTCGTAATGTAGAGAATGAGAAAGTTAGAAACAAACATAAATGAGGCATCGAATTTTATTGCAGAAATAAATCTTAAGAGAAATGAAAGCACAATTTTATTTAACAACATATGAAGCTAATAAGAGAAAACACAAGCACAAAAATAAAATAAATGCATTGGCCAAAATGATGATAACAGAAGAATAAATGATATATCTATAAATATAAATTGAATATTAAAAATGGAAATTGAAAATTGTCGAATGAAATCCCCCAAATGAAAGTAGCCATATGAAGCTGAATTGAAAGGAACCAAATGAAAGCAGCCGAATGATAATATCAATGCATATATGAAATATCTAAAAACAAAAATTGAATATTAAAATTTACGACCACAGATTGTGAAAGCAGCTGAATAAATTAACTGCCTCTGGCTTCCAGAGGTTCTACTTCAACGGCGGAGGCGCGGGAGTTGTGAAATCAGACAAATGAAAGCCCCCCTGAGCTGTTAAAGCAGCTGAACAAAAGTCCCTTGAGTTGCGAAAGCAGCCGAATGAAATCCCCCTCGAGGCACAGGATTCTAGAGTTCCGATTGTCTGCATCTGGACTGTGAAAGCAGTCGAATGAAAGCACAAAGCTTACGATGAACTCGCCAACGATGGCAGAGAAACTTGTTGATGGCAAAGAAACTCGTCGACGGAGTAGGATTCCACAACAGGCATAGTTATCGACTGCACAGACTTCCACCACAGACTTTCATGACAGCGCGGGCTTCGACAACAGAGAGGGGGGTTTTTGACGGCACAGGCGCAGGAAGGGGCTATTGGTGAGTGTGGTTGTATCGTAAATTAAAAGTGAGAGAAATGAAATGCGGGAAACCTAATAAGTGACAAATGTGGGATACATGATTTTGTTTTTTCTAATTAATAATTGCATTTTGGCATTTTGGAAAGGCGTTTCCGAAAGTTTCTCATTTCCGATTCGAGTTCGAGTCGATACACGAGACATTTTAAAGTATTTGTGCTTTATAGATTAACAAAATAAGAGCAACTAAAGATTCCTGCCATTTCTTTCAAGAAGCTAAAATACCTTGAAAAAAATGATCAACGAAATGGATGCAAGGAAAATATTCAAGGTAACAGGTCACGATGTAATCAGACATAACAAACTTACAGAGAATTTTTGAGATGATTTACATAGACGTCCATAACAAAGATGTTTGCTTTAGGCTTCATTTGATATCACCTTTCTCTCTGTTTTTGTTATCAAATGATTGGTAACACATAAAAGAAGGTTCAACACAATAGTCAAAAGATAAAGAACATCTTGACATTGACTTAGGGCCCATTTGCCCCCACAGATATGGCAGCACACTGCTGGGGGAGCCAAACGCTTGGCTCCCTGCAGTCCCGCATTTAGTTGAATGCCGGACCATTTGCGGGCTTCTCACGGATGGTGACTGCTGAAGGCCGCTTGCGGTCACATTAGCCAGGTCCATGTTCATCGGAGGTCATGTCTGAGGCGCCAAACTGGCCCTTAATACTCATTTATTTTTCAGGTTTCGGCTTGTTATTGTGGTTTGGACAACAGCCAACAAAATATGAAGACTAAAGGGCAGCCCGGTGCACAAGGGTAAAATGTAGGCAAACCTTACCTTGCATGTTCGCAAGAGGCTGCTTCCAGGACTCGACCCGTAAGCTCAAGATCACACGGAAACACCTCAAACGGTGAGCCAATATGGACTATTTAGATGAAATCTGGAGAAACTCAGTTTTTAACCATTATTTGCTTCAAAATATGCAAAAAATAAGGTGATTCCATAAGCAGCTTTTCTATAAATATAACAGAAAAAAGAGAAATATATAAATTTACAAACAAAGTCGTACTGGCTTAGTAACCAAAGACATGAAGGCCAATATGCATTTTAGAGTATGGTCCTAATTAACGTGATAAATATATGAGAAAACAAATGCAAATAATATTGAGAATATAACCAAAAAAAGTCAGCCTTTGTTTTGATCCAATTTTCCATAACCTTAATTCAGAAAGATATACTGTAAAGAACATCAAAAATTCTGTTTTGATACAGTTTTCCATCATCTCAATTTAGTACTGCAGAATATATCAAAAGCAGAAATATGGAGAGGAATGATATAATGAATATACCTCCACAATCCTTCCTTTTGGAAGACCACCGCCCAAAGCAAAATCTAATGTCAAGCAACCACTTGGGAAGGTCTCACTGTAATTATAAGATCTATTTAGTTTATAAGATTTATTCCGCATAAAAAATCTTCTTCTAAGAGGAAATATCTTCAAGTTTCATGGTCGCTGCAATGGATAAGAAAAGAAAGATGAACATACACTAAGGCTCCACCTGTACTCCCTAATCTTGTAACGCTTCCTTTCCCAAATGAACTATTGATCTCGTTCATAGCTGCTTCCAATGTTTTTTGCTGAATGACATAAAATTTATTTCCAAATCTTTGGTGGCATGTAATACCATTAGAAAATAAGGAAAGTTTCACTTTACCATCCAATTATTTTCTAGGCAAAAAATAAAAATGTCTTGTTGTAACCATTATATTAGAGAATTATTATATGCAAACCGGTACCGACTATACACAGATTTTTACTATATGCAAAATAAAATAAATAAAAATTATTTTATGCAACTAACCAACACCCAAAAAGTTATATGCACTCTTTCACTCAATACTAGTAGGTGTGGAACTATTCACGGGCACACTCAGACATGTACCCGAGTTCAATCTTCGGTGAAAAAAGAGACTATTTTGCTCATATGATTATAAAACTTAAAAGTTGATTTCTCTTGAATCGCTCAACGCAATTCAAATCCGAAAGCGGGGTTGGACTTCTCTCAGAAACACATAAAATAGAGTCCTTAATCGAAGGTGTTAATGGATTTTTTTATGGTGCTTCATTTTTGAACAAATCAACCTTCTTGAGCTTATTTCTAGAGATCCGGTGACCGATTCGAAAAATCATCACCATCATTGGACTTGTGGATATTAAACAAAAATTTTCTAAAATTCTTTGCTGATCGAAATTTTGCTATTTTTCAACTCAACAGTCACTATTACCACGTCCTTCCTCCTGCCATGAGTCAGCTTGATCAGAGGAATTTTTTTTTCTTGATAATGTTAAAGATCTATGTGATAAAATTTAAATAATTTTATTGATCGTCATCATAATTAATCATACAATATTTTCAGATCATCTCTCATTTGCATTCAAGTATCTTGATAAGTTTTGTACCTATATAAAATTCGTGATTCTCAAAAGTTGGTCGGAGGAATTCCACATTGAATTTTACAACTCAACCTTAGACTTGATAGACTATTTAAAGGGACCGAGCCTACTGCTAGACCTTAGACCTGACAAAATTTTATAATATCACAAACATGCAATTTGTCCATGATTTAACAAAAAAATTTGAAACTACTAGACCCCAAATTTGCAAAAATTTCTCAGCATGATGAAGCCCCTAGCCCGACCATCTTTTCAATTGCATTGACCCATGAGAACGCAAAACTCATTTTGAATATTAGTTGGTTTAGGGATGAATTAAAATCCTATTTTCGCCACTAGATACTAGTCACAACCAAGAGAATAATAATAACAAAATTCCAGAGAAAAATCCAAGTAAAGATGTTACTGAATCAAATAAGTCCGATTCTGTTGAATATTCTCAGGATAAAGTAGATATATTCAAGCAATCTCAGATTCCTTTCGGTGAAAAATCAAGCTTAGAACCCCTGATGTGTTGGTCTGATGGTACTAATATGAACAATGGTGTTGCACCTTCCAGTATTTTGAAGGATGACAACCTTAATATGCAATTTTTGATGCCCAACTCAAGTGATGATTTAAGTTAGTTCCCAATCAAGTGATGATTTAAGTTAGTTCAAGCAATCAAGTACCTCCTCATGACAAGGAGACTGATGATTAATGAAACTTAGTTTTTCCTCAATCCCCTAACCATCTTTTCAATTGTACCCATCCAAAACTCATGAGAAAAATCTTCACAAGTCACAACCAAGAGATACTCAACCCAGACACCAGAAAGAGACAAACCCATGTAGGAGTACAAGGTAGACCATTGAAACGTGGAAAGAAAAAGTTTCAGTATTAGATGATGCCCACAAAGAAAAATCCACTAATACTAATTACATGGAGGATGAAAGTGATGCCGAGTATACATATGTATCTAAGGGAGAAAAAAACACATTTCAGCACTTGGGCCTCCGACACTTAACCAGATTAAACACTAATGTTGATGACTTGATGGGAGCGAAGGCCATGACATCAAAGATGGTAACAGGAGGAAGGAGCATGATGATGGAATGAAAGAACAAGAACATCCTGAACCACCTAGTGCTCGGCATGAGGGATCGACGGGGAGGATGTAGGGGCGCCCGGGAAAAGAGATGCAGGGGTTGGATGTTACGCACGTGCGCGTAACTTCATTTATCTGGTTTTTTAATGTTTATTGATGTGAACCCCCATCCCGATATAAGGAGGTGGTATGGGAGAGTTCATCTTATCTTATGTTATTAAGGTTTGGGTCTCCTCTTGGAGGAACCAGCCTCCAAAAGAAGGGCACAAGTATACCTCGTGATTGTATCCGGTGTTTCATCTAGTGAAATATGTATTTTCTCGTACGCGTATCATTGATCCGACCTGCCCGTTCCCACCTGCATCGTGCCGCCGGGTTTTGGGATCCGTCAATATCCCCGCTTCCGATGTCGAGCCCAAGCTAATCCGTCGACCGCGTTCTGCCGCTGTAGCGACCCGTCGGGGCCACACTGCATCGATCCAACGCCGCGTCCCGCCAGCACTGCTAATTCCGCGATTGTCCATCGTCCAGCGGCCGCGTTCGACGCTCTCCTACAACGGTGCCCTTCTCCTCTTTCGTCATCCGACGAACCTGCTCCGCCTGTTGCAGAACTAGATCTGCCCGTTCTAGAACCGGCTCCTGTTCCAGAATCCTCTGGTGCAGGCCACACCGCATCACTCCTGTTCCGCCCTTCCGCACCAGATCCGCCTGTTCCAGAGCCGTCTCCCTTCACTCCTCTAGCCAGCATCGGTTCCCTCCAGAACTCCTCTACTCCGTCAGCCACTGTCCGTTCCCCTCTCAGCAACACTGCCAATTCATATGCCAAAGAGCCGAATGGACTCCCGCGTGGAAGCCATCGAACACGCCCTCACCAACATCAATTCGTGTCTTGACGCCCAGGCCGACAGCTCACGTCACTTATGACCATGCTTCACAACCTGCAACTCGGCCAGAACTCCAGGCATACTACTGCTTCCGCATTAGGATCCCCCAGCACAGTGGCCCCCGCAGATCCCACCTTGATGGGCTTATCTCCACAGCTACCACGTCCTGACATCCCCACCTTCAGCAGGACTGACCCTCTTGGGTGGATTTCCCGCGCCGAATAGTTTTTGATCTTTAACAGACTCCTCTGGCGCAGCAGGTCCCCACAACAATCATCAGCATGGAAGGGTCCGCCCTCCATTGGGTCCACTGGCTCCGCCAATCCTCCCCTGGCCTCACTTGGACGGCCCTCGCGGAGGCCCTCATTCAGCGGTACGACCACCGCTACTCCGACTCCATGATCGAGCGCCTCTGCAGAGTCTACCAAATCAGCTCCATTGACTCCTACCTCCGACCAAGCGCAAGATCTGCAAACCTTATCTCCGACAAAGCGCAAGATCTGCAGCCCTTACCTCAGACTAAGTGCAAGATCTGCAACCCCTACCTTCAGCCAAGCGAAAGATCTGCAACCCCTACCTACGACCAAGCGCAAGATCTGCAACGGTTACTTTCAGTCAAGTGCAAGATTTGTAACGATTACTTTGAGTCAAGCGCAAGATCGCCAAACCTACCTCGCATTCAATCTCTTCTTCTACATTTTTATTATCTTTCTTTTTTCGTACAAAACAAACTTATGTCAGTCCTAAGCCTGAATGAAAAAGGCGAGGGTTGTGTTAGGTAGACGGTCAGTGTAAAATTTAATCACCCTTATGAATATGGATCATTTGAGAAATTGTGCAAAAGCTAGGTTGCTCTCTCTAAGAAACGCGTCATATGATCCGAATGCGGCATCTTGGCAAGCACCGCTACATCTCTAAAACTGTGTAAAATGTGCAAAAGTTCTCGTTGTATGTTTTGAATGCGACATCTTAACAAGTACCGTTGTGATGCGGAGCAGAGACGAGCACGAGCTTTAGGCACATTCGGTGCTGATTTGACGACTTACCATATATGACATGCCTGGATCGACGATCCGACTCCGTGGATGCGTCCGGATTCGCGTTGCGAATCAATTTCATGTATAGCTTTGTACTTTTTTGATTTTATTTCATGCAGTTTTGGCCCCGAGACCAACGGCCAATCATAGTCGTTGATTCCGGGTGCACTAATTTTTATTTCTTATAAATAAGTGGTTTAGGGCTCCCATCATTTTTGATTGCTGAAATTTGGAGACTTCTTTTTTTTCCGGGTGATCTCTTCGCGGTGCCGACTCCGTGGAACCCCTTGGTGACGACTCCTTAGGTAAGAATTTTGTACATTGGTATTTTCCTCCTCCCCACCCTCCTCCATTCCTTTTTTTTGTGTCCAGCCCCTGCAAACAGCCATTGCCCATGTTTTTCCCATGCATCTAGCCAACCACCTCCCAGTCCACCGCCCAGACTTGCTGCTAAAGCCTCTCTCCCTGTTTCAGCCACCTCCGGCCCCAAGTCCCCTCCTCAGGCCGCCTACCTGCACCACCCCAACAGCTGCCTGGCTGTTTTCAGCCCAAAACAGCCCAGATCTGGCTGTTTCCAGCTAGATCCAGCCTCCCAACTCTTTCCCTTTGCTGCCAGCACACCCACATCGTGGAATCCACTTCCAAAACAGCCACCCACATCCATTCCAGTACAGATCTGAGCAAACCAGCCCAAATCCAACCCCTTTCCTTCCCGATCCAGCCCTCTCAACCCCCGACCAGCCTTCCCCTTACCTGATCTAGTCACACCAAACCTCGGAATCAGTCTTTGAGCCCTCCAATGCTCAAATCTATTACATTGACAACAACCCTAACATTTTTGTGGTGTTTTGTAATGGTTATTTGGTTATAAATATTGCTACAGTTTGGATATTATGTGCTTGGGTGGAATTATAGTTTCTGATGTTATTTGCTTCTTGAGAAATCTCTAATTGCATGAAGGATTAATTTGCCGCGCGTTCTTGCTTTGGCCCTCCACGCGGAGGAAAGTCTAAACTTGTTTTGCCTTAATAAAATATTTTGCCTTATCGTGAATTAATTGTGTGGGATGTCATAATTTATTACCTAATTGTGATTTAATCGTCGGGCTGTTGCGTAACATGTAGGGTTAGGTCGCCGCATTTCTCACTGCCTATAGATCTCTCCCGCGTCACGTTGTACCTCCAAAAGAACTTGAGTGTAGTTTTAAATAGGTAAAAATCATCACATATTAGGCGTCCTAGGAAAGTATATCGTAAGATTTGTGACTGATTTATGTTTGTAAGTTGGAATATAGGTAAGCTAATGAGAAAAACGATGAAACTAGTGGATACGATGAATTAGGAGAAGAATAAATATCATATACCTGCAGGAAACTAGATGGGTGAGTGAAAAAGTTATATTTCTAGAAAATTCAAATTTTAAATTACGGTATACAGAATAAAATAAAATAAGAAATATAGTAGGTATTATTGTAGATATTACTTGGAGGGATGAAGTTGTTGAGTAAATAGAAAAGGTGATGAAATCTTAGCTCTTAAATTGATCATAGAAAATGAAACTATTAATGTGATCAATACTTATGTGTCACAAGTAAGATTAAGTGAAACTGCTAAAGTGCAATTTTGGGAAAACTTAGATAGTTTAGTAAGAAAAATCTCACAAAAAGAAGATTTTCATAGGAGACGGCTTAAATAAACATATAAGGAATAAAAATACAGATTATATAGCCATTTATGGAGGATTTGGGTATGGAGAAAAAATTAAGAAAGAAAAATCACTTTAGATGTTGTCATAGCACATGAGCTAATTGTGACAAATACACTTTTCATGAAGAGAGAAAAACATTTAATTACGTTTAAAAGTGGACTAAATAAAACACAAATTGATTATTTTATGACTCATAAAATGGATAAAATGATTTATAAGCACTGCAAAGTCATACTAAGAGAAAGTTTGACAACACAATATAGGTTAGTGGTGTTGGACAAGCACATTAAATATAACAAATTTAAAACAAAGACAAAAGTGTTGCTAAAACTTCGGTGGAGGAGCTTGAAAATAGAAAAATAGATTTTTTTCAAGACAACAGTTATGAAACAACTAGTTATTGACCTTTACGTTGATCCTAATGTCTCATGAGAAGTTATATTATCATATTTAAGGATAAGCGGAAAGAACAAACTTGGAGAATCAAAAGATCGTGCGCCCTCAAATAAAGAATCTTGACGGTGAAAAGAGGAAATGCAAGACAAAGTGAAAGCAAAGAGGGTCAGCTATAAAACATTATATGTTTGTAGGAATGATGAAAAATTGGCAAGGTATAAAGTCGTCAAGAAAAAAGTTAAATATGCAGTAAGTAGAACAAGTCAAACTTATGAAAAATTTTATAAGCAACTAGAATATCAAAGATGAAAAGCGTGATATATATAAAATTGCTCGAGCTAGAGAGAGAACGACAAGAGATTTAGGTAAAGTTAAATGCATAAAGAATGAAACAAATACAATTTTGACGGATGGTGTGATTATTAAAGAACGATGAAAAGATACTTTTATCAACTCTATAATGAAACACAGACAATGAATTGAACTTGGAAGAGGTAAGTAAATCGTAGAAGTATATGAACATAATATTTTATAATAAAATTCAAGTATCAGAGATAAATGATGCTCTAAATAAGATGGAAAATGGAAAGACGGTTTGGCCAGATGATATATCCATCAAAGTATGAAAGTGTTTAAGAAATGAAGGAATTTTGTGACTTCACATGTTTTTTCAATAAAATACCGAAGTCAAAAAAGATGTCAGACTAATGGAGAGAAAGTATCTTGATATCTTTGTATAAAAACAAAAGTGATATATAAAATTGTGTTAATTACAAAAAAAATAATTGATGAGTCATACCATAAAACTATGAGAACGAGTAACAGAAAGAAGAGTAAGACAATAGACTAACATCTCAGAGAATCAATTTGGATTCATGCCATGGTGGTCGACCATGGAAATTATATATGTCTTGAGGAGACTCATTGACACCTACCGAGAAAGAAAACAAGATTTGTATAAGCTCTAAGGAAGATGAAAAAGAGATAAATGATGCTCTAAACAAGATGAAAAATGGAAAAATGGTTGGGTTAGACGACATACTTATCGAAGTAAGAAAATATCTAGGGAAAAAAAATTTTGTGACTTACATGTTTCTTCAATAAAATACTAAAGTAAAAAAGGATGTCAGAATAATTGAGAGCAAGTATCTTGGTATTTTGTATAAGAACAAATGAGAGTAAGACGAAAGACTAACATCTTGAAGAATCAATTTGGATTCATGTCAGGACGGTCGACCATAGAAGTTATACATCTCTTGAGGAGACTCATTGACAATTATCGAGAAAGAAAACAAGATTTGCATATGCTGTTTATGTATCATGAGAAGACTTATGGTAGAGTTCCAAGAGAGATCTTATGGAGAGTCTTAGAAAGGAAATGTGTAAATGTATCATGCATGGACATAATCAAAGATATGTATACAAATTCAGTGATGAGGGTGAGGACATCTGGAGGATAAACACATGAATTCTCTATCAATGTTGACTTACATTAAAGTTCAACTTTAAGCCTTATCTCTTTACCCTTATCTTTGATGAGCTCACCGGATGTATTCAACAAGCAATACCTTGGTGTTGTTCTGGTCGATGAGAAACGCAAGGGGTGTAAATGCAAAACTTGAATCTTGGCGAGAAACTTTAGAAAATAAGGGTTTTAGATTGAGCAGGGAAAAGACAGAGTATATGGAACTTAAATTTAGCAGTGCAAGAAGGACATATCACTTCGTTATTAAGTTAGGTAATCAAAATATTTCCTGCATTTGGTGCTTTAAATATCATGGATCGATAGTTCAAAAAGATGGAGGTGTTGATAAAGATGTGATACATAGAATTCAAACAGGTTGATTTAAGTGGAGAGGCGCGTCAGGGATCTTATGTGATCGTAGAGTACCATTAAAACTTAAAGACAAGTTTCATTGTACTGTAATTAGACCAACGATATTCTATGGTATTTGAGTATTGTGCATTGAATTGTGTACATAAGCAAAAAATGAGAGTTGCGAAGATGAGAATGCTTTGGTGGATGTGTGGACACACGAGACCGGATAAATTAGGAATAAATGTATTGAGGGATAAGACAGTAGTGACACAAATTGCAGAGAAGATGTGAGAAGCTTGACTAAGATGGTTTGGACATGTACAAAGGAGACCATTAGAGGCACATGTTCGGGGTTGTGAGAGTTTAGCCACTAGACATGTTAAACGGGCCAGGGATAGACTAATAAAGATTTGAAATGAAACTATAAGAAAAGACATGATGTACTTAGGCATTAGTGAGATTATGACTAAAGATAGGGCACAATGAAGACAAAGGATCCATATAGCCGACCCCACTATAGTGGGATAAATTGTTGTTGTTGTTTTCTTTTTCCCCTGCAAAATGTTTCGGTAAGCCATTGCTGTAGCCAAACCCCTACCTCGCATGAGTTCTGTTTGTCATCAGGAAAGCATTCCATTTCAGAAATGCTTAAATGGAGTGCTTCTCTATGATTTCAAAGTTAACTGCATGCTGTAGTTTTTTAAAAACTATATTTTGAGGGTTCTTTCCTGCATAACTGTGTTGGAATTTGATGTATACGTGAAGAGTGATTTATATACCAACTATTAAGTATTTTGCTACTTAGAAGTAATGAATATAGCAATTCCACCATACTTATTTGTCTAATAGAACACATTGTATTTGTACAATGCTTTAGCTGAGCTTCCTATTCTATTTTGGGAAATTTAAATCTAGTCTTGATATTTGTACAGTTTATCACTTTCTTATTCTATTATACATTTGAATGTCAGTAATAAGTTCAACTCATCAATCTCTTCTATTATGTTTTACATATGCAGACTGATTTTCACCAAGTCTACAGAGAGATTATCCCTCAATAAGTCACAGCCATACGCATAGACCGTGTGCACGCAAAGTAACCCACGTACAGGCGCAGCCTGTCCGTAATCCGCGGTCTGCAAACCCAGGACAGGCGGAGTCTGAGCCCGTTTGTGGGAAAGCAGTCGGGCACGGGGATAGCCCCGTCCCAACTGCTAGTATGATTTGTAACAAAGCTCTCAAACCTAGTTTGACAAGTTCTACAACATGCAAACCAAGATTGATCTTTCTAATAGCATCTAAGACAGTCCCAGCTACGCGAAACATACACCATCAAGAGTAATTATAATAGTTGTATAAGTGGATAATATCTTCTTCATTGAAAGTGACCAACAAAAAATCATTGAAGTAAGGGAGAACCAATAGAAGTGGTTTGTTTCAAAAACTTGAAGGCGCCATAAATACTATCATGCAGAAAAGTTTGCCTAAAGAAAACAAGGGGTCTCTCACTTTCTTTGACATAAAATATGGTATCAACTCCACAAGAGACTAGCCTCCTTGGTTGCAAGCTATTTGATACTCCATACAAAAATAACATATGATAGCGGGGCCTTTCGATGATCCATCCAGTTATAGGAGACTTGTCAGAAAATTAAAAGAATTTATCATCATTAGATCTAACGTATCTTTTTTTGAAGGAGTTACAACTTATAAATCAGTATATGCAGCTGTCTAAACTGATTAATGGAAAGTAGTTTTGCAAATTCTCAGGTACATCAAGAAATCAGTAGAAAAAGGACTAATATATACCATGACAGAGCACTTGGATCCAGAATACTTATACAAGCTCAGTTGATGACAAGAAAGTCTCATTAGAATATAACACTTGATGAACAACTCAATAACCATTCATATAAGATAACCAGTGCACATTATGAACAACTCAATACTAATTCATATAATGCTCATTTGTTTAACTAATACAACATTTTGAACAAAATATTTAAAGCTCAAAATATAAATTAACAAGCTTGAGCATGACCATACTTGTTTTTTTATGTCTGTGAACGTGTTTGTTTGTTGTTAACAGGTAGCTCAAAAAAAAGCTCATTTATTCATGAACTAATTGTTTATTTGATGAAAACCATCTTTGTTACGCCCCCGGACGAGGCCCGACTATTTGGCCGACAATACAGGCGGCGGCTGAGGCGTGACGAAGGCGACAACGGGGCTGAACCAATTGGTTCAGCCCCCTCTTCATAAGTTTCGGCCCAAGGGGGGGCTGAACCAAGTTGGTTCAGCCCCATTGGGGCCGGCCGGCCCCCTTGGCCGGACCGGATCCTCTCTTTGGATGGATATGAAAAGTATTATTCAGGTATTTCCCCTTTCCTCCTTCCTCAACCCTAATTTCTCTAGTCACCTTAGATCTTCTCTCTTCTCCTTCTTCTCCTTCCTAACATTTGGTATCAGAGGCTCTTTTCTTCACCATGGTAACCACTCGCACGCAAGAGGAAGTCGGCCGCTTGAAAACCCTAGAGGACAATCTCGTAGGGTTGACGGATTCGGTGGCCGAAATCGAGGAAAACGTGAAAACTTCCACCCAAAGGCTCGAAGAACGGATCAACACCCGAATGGAAGAGATCATGGCATTTTGACACAAAACTTGAAAGGTAAGGCGGTGATGGAGGATCCGGGCGGATCTCCTGCTGCAGGACTCGATCCACACCGGATCGGCCAGGTGGGCTCGGTAAGGGGTGCCGGCACCACGCAGGGGGCCGGATCGGGCACGAGGGGCGTCGGCCGGGTCGGAGCAGGCGGGGGTGGCCCCGGCGGGGTCGGATCGGGCACGCCAGGCGGTCCCGGGTTCGGATCGGGCGTTGGAGGCGTCGGCGGGTTCGGATCGGGCGTGGGGGGCTCGACGGGCTTGGATTTGGCGCAGGAGGCATCAGGGGGTGTCGGCGGGTCTGGAGGTGGCTCCGGCGGGATCGGATCGTCCGGATTTGGCTCCGACGGGTACGGCGCAGGCGGCGGTGGCCCCGATGGGCTCGGCACAGCCGGTTTCGACGATTTGGGCGCTAGAGGAGGTGGGTGGCCGGTTCCCCCATATGGAGGAGGGGAGGGCCTGCTACCTCATCCAGCAAGAGGAGGCATGCAGTGGAGTGGTGCTCCGGCGGCGGGGCAGTTTCGCCGTGGCGTCCCTGGCATGCCTTTTGAACACGAAGAACCAAGGAGACCGCCGGGATTTGGACAGGAGGCGGGGTGGCGAGGACAGGCCGGTCAGCGGCCGTACATGCCGCCGAAACTGACACGCATGAATTTCCCTCGATATGTCCGGAGGGGACGCCTTGGAATGGGTACAGAAGGCGGAGTTGTTTTTCAGCTATCAAGAGGTACCCGAAGTACAGTGGGTGCAACTGGCGTCCTTCCACTTGGAGGACGATGCTCTTCAGTAGACGCAGTGGTTCCTGCAGGGGCGGGATTATGTGTTGTGTGCAAAGTTTGTTGATGGGTTCACCGCTCGGTTCGGGCCCCTGGAGTTTGAAGACTTTGAGGCACTCTTGCAAAAATTACGTCAGAAGGGCACCATGATGGAATACAGGACGAGGTTCAAAAAGTTGGCAAATAGGGTGCACTGGGAGGAGAAGACACTCCTCGATTGTTTTGTCTCTGGATTGGAGGACCACTTAAAAGATGAGGTTCAGGCGTACATGCCCCGCAGCTTGAATCACGCCATCAGTCTGGCCCGCATTCAGGAAGAGCGGTTCAACAGGCAGCGGTCCCGCACTACGGTGAGGCCCACTACTACTACACCGGCTACTGCCAGGAAGGACACGCTGGTAGCGGGACGGCCGACAGTGACACGGCTGTCCTGGAGCGAGTTACAAGCACGAAAGGAAAAAAGGACTCTGTTTCAACTGTGATGAGAAGTTTACGGCATGACACAAATGCCAGAAGGTCCCGGTCTTTATGTTACAACAGGAGGTGGATGACGAGTTGAGTCCAGAGGAGCTGGATTTCAGAGGCGACTTGGACCTGACCGAGCTCGGAGTCTCTCTGCATTCCATGGAGGGGTGAAACCCCCCTCCGCTTACTATGCAGCTTGCGGGGCGGGTCCGACAGGAGAAGGTGACCATCCTGGTGGACAGCGGGAGTACGGACAATTTCATCCATCCGGATGTGGCACAGAAGATTGGGCAATTGATTGACACTGGGTTGCCTTCCAGGTCATGGTGGCCGATGGCAGCAAATTGCAGTGTCAGGGTGTACTGAAAGGAGTGGAGGTTCGGATGCAGGGGTACGTCGGACGCACAGATGTCTATCTTTTACCCATTCGGGGCTCAGACATGGTGCTAGGAGTTCAGTGGCTGCAGCAGTTGAGGAGGGTCACCTTCGATTGAGACCAGATGACAATGGAGTTCTTGCAGAGTGGGAAGCAGTTCTGTTTGCGGGGTCTCACTTCTTCGCCGGTCAAGGAAATTACTCTACGCAGTCTCCAACAGCTCGAGGAGGCGGGAAGTTTGATGGCGGTACTTTTGGGGGTGAGGACGGATGAGGTGGAGTCAGTTGAGGTGTCTATGCAGATGCAGGCATTGGTAGAGCAGTACGCGGACAATTTCCAGGAGCCACGTACACTTCCGCCTTCACGGTTTTGGGATCATCAGATTGTACTCAAGACAAGGACGAGCCTCCCAATATACGACCCTACAGGTACCCACACATGCAGAAGGCCGAGATTGTGTGCAACGTACGAGAGATGCTCGATGCAGGCATCATAGGGCCGAGCACGAGTTCCTTCTCGGCTCCGATCAATCTCGTCAAGAAAAAGGATGGGTCTTGGCGGTTTTGTGTAGATTACCGTGCCCTGAACAGTGCCACACTGAAGGATAAGTTTTTGATCCCGTTGATTGAGGAGCTGTTAGACGAGTTACAATGGGGCGAAACAGTTCACCAAGCTTGATCTACGGTCTGGATATTACCAGACCCTCATGAAGGAGGAAGACATCCACAAGACAGCATTCAGGACTCATGACGGTCATTATGAATTCTTGGTAATGGCCAACGGGTTGACGGGTGGACCATTCACCTTCCAGGCGAATATGAACGAGATCTTCATGGACCTTCTTCGTCACTTTGTACTCATCTTCTTCGATGATATCCTTATTTACAGTGCTACTTGAGAGGACAACTTGCGCCATGTTGACCAGGTATTCTCCATTTTACGCCAGCACCAGTTGTATGCTAAGAGATCGAAGTGTTCGTTTGGTCAAGAGGAAGTGGAGTATCTGGGGCACTTGGTCTCGGCCGCAGGGATGAAAGTCGATCCTCGGAAGATTGAGAGCATGGTCTCTTGCCCCAGACCCTTCGGGCTCTGCGGGGATTCTTGGGCCTTACCAGCTACTACCGGCGGTTCGTGCGTGATTACGGGAAGATTGCCAGGTCACTGACACAACTATTACAGAAGGACGCTTTTTCTTGGCAGGATGAGACTGAGGCTGCTTTTCAAGCACTCAAGCGGGCTATGACAACGACTCCAGTCTTAGCACTCCCGGATTTCACCAAGGAGTTCGTCGTGGAGACGGACGCCTCCGGGGTGTGATTGAGTGTTGTGTTGATGCAGGAAGGGCGGCCGATTGCCTTTTACAACAAGGCATTGACTCCAAGGACGTTGGGATTATCGATTTATGAGAAAGAGATGCTAGCCGTTATCCATGTTGTGGGCCTCTGGCGACCGTACCTGTTGGGCCGTCATTTCAAGATTCGGACAGATCATCAGAGTTTGAAGCACTTCTTGGACCAGCGGGTTTCCTCCCCCCTACAACAGAAGTGGGTCACCAAGCTTTTGGGGTACGACTACGAGATTGTTTACCGGCAAGGGCAGGACAATCGGGTTGTTGATGCCTTGACTCGCTTGTCGGAGAGCACTCTAGCCCACATTTCTACGCCCCAGCTGGATGCTATCGATGAGATTCAGGAGGAGGTCCAGCGGGACACCGAGCTGCAGGCTATTGTGCAGGATCTACGACAGGCGCGTGAGGCAGCTCCAGGCTATCATCTACAAAATGACAGGCTATACTATCGGGGTCGGGTGGTCATACCCTCCCAGTCGGCTTGGAGGACGGTCATGATGCACGAGTTCCACTTGTCCCCGACGGGCGGCCACGCCGGTGTTCTCCGCACTCTTCAGCGGGCACGGGCCAATGTGTTTTGGAAGGAAATGCGACGGGATATTCAATTATTTGTTCAGCAGTGTGACGTGTGCCAGCGACAAAAGTACGAGACCACCTCCCCGGCTGGGCTACTTACGCCCTTGGAGATTCCGCAACAGATTTGGGATACCGTGTCCATGTATTTCATTGATGGCTGACCTCGGTCTAAGGGCAAGACGGTCATTTTGGTGGTGGTTGATAAGTTGACCAAATACGGACATTTCCTCGCCCTGAGCCATCCCTATACCAGCGAGTCTGTTGTTGCTCCTTTCACTCGCGAGATTGTTTGACTTCATGACATCCCTCGGGCGATCATCTCGGATCGCGATCCCACTTTTGTTGGCAATTTTTGGCGGGAACTCTTTCGTTTACAAGGGACCACCCTGCGCTTCAGCACAACTCACTATCCGCAAACGGACGGTTAGACTGAGGTATTGAATCGGGGCATAGAGACCTACCTCTGATGCTTTGTCATGGACGAGCCGCGCACGTGGACGAGTTGGTTGCATTGGGCTGAATACTGCTTCAACACTTCCTATCATTTAGCCAGCAAGCTGACTCCCATTGAGGTGGTCTACGAGCGTCCGCCTCCTTCTCTGAGCAGTTATGAGTCAGGTGGTACGGTAGTGGCAGCAATTGAACGAGCACTCTGTGATCGTGACCGCACACTTGCTACCTTGCGGGAGAATCTCCGGACGACACAAGATCATATGAAGGCACAGGCGGACAGACATCGGATCGAGCGGGAATTTCAGGTGGGGGCGAGGTTTTCTCAAGTTTCGCCCCTATCGACAGTTGTCCGTTGCACAACGGACGAATCAGAAGTTGGCACCCCGTTATTATGGTCCATTTCGGATCACCCGACGGGTGGGACCAATTGATTATACGTTGGCGCTGCCTGAAGGGTCCAGGATACATCACACTTTTCACGTCTCCATGTTGAAGCGGAAGATTGGCGACACTGTCCAGGTCAGCCCTTGTTTGCCAGAAGCTACTAGCGGGGGCGAGCTGCGCCCAATTCCTGACGACGTACTTTAGATCAAGTGGAAGCGTCGCGGCACGACGTACTGTCCTGAGCTACTGGTCACGTGGAAGGGTCTCGGCGCAGAGCACAACACCTGGGTGGATTTGCTAGAGTTTCGGGAGCTCTACCCCGATTAACACCTTGGGGACAAGCTGGTTTTTGATGGGGAGGGGAATGTTACGCCCCCGGACGAGGCTCGGATATTTGACCTGCAATACAGGCGTCAGCTGAGGCGTGACGGAGGCAACAACGGGGCCGAACCAATTGGTTCAGCCCCCCTTCATAAGTTTCAGCCCCGGGGGGGGGGGGGGGGGTTGAACCAAGTTGGTTCAGCCCCATTGGGGCCGGCCGGCCCCCTTGGCCGGCCTGCCCTGGGTCCGGGTATAAATATACCGAATCCCCTTTTTGGATGGATATGAAAAGTATTATTCAGATATTTCCCCTTTCCTCCTTCCTCAACCCTAATTTCTCTAGTCACCTTAGATCTTCTCTCTTCTCCTTCTTCTCCTTCCTAACAATCTTTTTATATCAATTTTCTTGTAAGTATGTGACTTCTAAACAGATTTTCTACTAAAATATAAGTATGATGAAAATATTGAGCAAATTGCTAGATGAATAGATTAAAATCTATTTTTATTATTTTCTAATATTTAAACTTCGCAAAATATCATAAATTATAGAGGGTGTTGTCTCAATTTGAAGAAATATTATGAATACATTTATTCCTAGTAAATAGTAATATGTATCTTTTTTATCATTGGAATCATAAAAGTAGTTAGTCAGGGGTTAATATACAAATTCAATTAGAAAATAAGTAAAGAAGCTAGAAAAAGACATTAAAATTTGAGGATGTTCAAGCTCTGCTCGAACTCCATAAGAAAGTAAACAAACAAACTTGAATAGAATGGTACTAAAATTGCAGATCATATACATCGCTGACATCACAATGACTAAAATGGCATATGACATACTCAATCCATCTTTTGTTAATCATAAAACCCATATCCTTTAAATTATCTTTTTTCACAAGTTGAAAAATTGACTTATTTCACAAATTTGGCACTGATCAGAACTATGCCAAACACAAATAGCATGCATCAAGGTGACCATTGTCAACTTCCTTGTTTCCGATACAAAAAGTTGGGGATATAATGTCGACTGTGATGTAATCTTATACTTATCGCGAACACTTTGGTCACTCTACAATTATTTTAATGATTTTCAATGTTCATCATAGAACACTTTGGCCACCTTACAACTATTTTAATGATTTTCAATGTTCATCATACATAGCTTTAATAAATTCAACATATTTTAGACACCATTTTACTTAATCTAGACAAAACTAGTTCCATGAATTTCTTGGCCTCTAGCACAAAACTGAATTGATTCTCCAACACATACACAAGTTTTCTAAGTCAATCTTACGTTACCTCTTCAACAACTACAATTTGTGATGCATACATCTGGTTTCGTTATAACTACTGCAGCCATAACACTTATTTTGATCTTAAATCTCGATAACAAAATACTTCTCAAACTACATGTCATCCTCATAGTCTATACAATTCCAGTGACTAGATTAGTCAACTCGATATTTACCACTCCCAAATTTCAAAAGGCATCTCAAATGAACTCAACATCTTTATTCATATGAGTCTTCTCCAGAATCAAATGTTCTTGTAATCGCATTGTTAACTTAATTTTGCACTGACATATAAACCACATCATAGTTTGATGCATATTTGTCAAGATTCCTGCTTTTAAACTTTTTATAATAAGATGGGAGAGTAAACTATAAATAACCATATGATATGAAACACCATATTCATCCATGTTTCTCTACCTCTGCATTTTTTTCATAGCTAAGCACATGTTAACAGGCGAAAGAATTAACTCATGAGAAAAACAGAAGGAAAAAAAACTAATCAACACCTATACAATTGCTACAGGTTGGTCAGACTAATCCCTTACTAATATTAGAAGTCATTCCATTCCAATTCCACACACAAAAAATCAAAACAACTAAAATGGATAATTTCTTAGGAGGAAAATGTAATATTATGTCCAAGAAACATGGGTTTTGGATCAAAATCTCGATTGTATAATTTCTACCTGGCTTCGGTGATTTTTCTTGTACTTCTAACCGGATTCTTGAGAAGAATGAACAGAACTCACCCGTTCTACAGAGCGAAGGTCTGTGTCAGTAGAGAGGGCACCGTTGCCCTTAATGTCAAACTCGCACCGGGTACCGGCCGGCTTCCTGGAAGAAACTTGAATAGAGATGGGGCGGTGAGCTGTGATTTTTGGAGAAGAAGCGACACGAGGGTTTTGGGGAAGAAAGCTACACAAGTTTAGCATGGTAGCTGACTCCATTCCTTCGGAGTGCTATGAAAGAAACGGATCAAGATACACGAATGAATAATTTCGATTTTCGAAGCTTAGAACGCCACACCAGAAGAGCTGGGAGAGCGAGAAGGACCAGAAAAGCCGAGTAGCCACACCAGGTTTTGTAAATACGCCTACTTGAAAAGTATTAAACACACAAGTCGAGATCTAAAACTTTCGTGTTGAACATTTTTTCTAAAAAACATGTACAATATGTATTTCCAAAACACACAAAATTTAAATGTATTTTCAAAGTACGTATTGTACATGCATTTTTAGGGAAATTGTTCATCACGAAAGTTGTAGATCTTGTGGAGATCTACAACTTTCGTGTTGAACACTTTTCCAAAAAATGCATGTACAAGGCGTATTTCCAAAAGACGCGAAAAATTATGAGAAAGTATGGTGCGACTAGCCAAAACTGCGGTGCGGATATCAGTGCCCTTATTTTTTGGTAGTTATTTTGAGTGATTGTTAACCGCAACCCGTAATAGGCTAGTCACACCCCAAAATCTCCCAATTTTTCGCGTCTTTTCGAAATACGCCTTGTACATGCAATTTCAGGAAAAGTGTTCAACACGAAAGTTGTAGATATCGACGAGATCTACAACTTTGTGTTGAACACTTTTCCTGAAATTGCATGTACTAGGCGTATTTTGAAAAGACGCAAAACCTGTGCATATTTTCAAAGTACGCTTTGTACATGCATTTTTAAGAAAAGTGATCAACACGAAAGTTGTAGATCTCGTCGATATCTACAACTTTGGTGTTGAACACTTTTCCTGATATTGCATGTACAAGGCGTATTTCGAAAAATTGAAAGATTTCGGGGTGTGACTAACAAAATGACAGGTTGCGGTTAACAATCACCTTATTTTGAGTAGCACGCCAGATTTTGTTATTAGCAACCATGCTACTCTCATATTTTATTTTCATCATCCCACCCAAAAATCAATAGTATGAAAAACAAAATCGTACAATATCTCATACAATTGGATCAAAGTATAGATCAAAACTTTACAAAAACTACCAATAATCTTTGTTGTAGTAACCTATGAATACATATGTGTAATATTAGCCTCTTCAAATTCATTATGTATTATAGTTGTTGCGGATGTTTGAGGCTTTCGGTAGACCGGATTAACTGAACCGCTTTAACTCGTTCAGTAGTTGAGCACGCAAACAGCAAGAAAATACATAACAGAATAAAAATATTTTTTTGTATCGTGGAAAACTCATAAATTTAGAAAAAAAAATCACATGGTGGATTCAGTGTCAATCAAATTTCCAGTAGATAGCGTTGTTTTACAGGGCTTTCAGAAAGAGCCAAGAGTGACAAGCTGCTCCTCGTTACAACTTGAAAGTAAGAGGAGGGATATGTTCAGAGCGTGACATGACACCACTCACGAGACTAAGGTCTTGCTTCTTTATGCGGAGAAGGGCGCATGAACTTTGGGGGCATCGGCGGGCTTCACCTGGTGCTTTCAATGCTGATGCTGAGAAGGCTTGCGGTGCGGATTGTTCAGACGCGCACGCAAGCAGCTAAAGGCGGATGAAGGTTTTCCTGCGATCTCCGAAGTGCTTGAAGGAACTCGAGGGAGGCTTCAAAGATCTTGGGGAGTTTTGGTGGAGAACCTGTGAAGATGGAGAGAGCGAGAGGGAGAGAGAGAAAAAAGAATGGAGAATGCAGGAGGAAGTCCCGATGAGGAAAAAAGATCAGAATGGAGGAAACTCGGGGGTCTATTTATAGATTTTAGAATGGGCGACCAAGTAATTTTACTTGGTAACTACCGAACGGATGAATAGTAATGCCTGCCTGGATTTGAGCACACGGATCGCCAACTTTAGGGAAATGACGACCTTGTTCCCCGGACCATCCACACCTAACCGGGAAAAAGAAAAGCCTGCCCGAGGAGACAAGCGACCCAGCGAGCCCGGTGGCCGGGCGAGGCCGGCGGCCAAGGCCAAGGCAACCCTCATGTCGGGCGACCAAGGGGGCGGCCGGCCCCTCAAAGGCCGGCCGAGGCCGCCCGTGCGTCGTGCGGCCGGCCGAGGCTGAGGCCACCTGTGCGCCGGGCGGCCAAGGGGAGGCCAAGACCGCCAGTGCTAATGTGTACAATAAAAATTAAAGCGAGAAAAAAATGAAGGCATAATATTAAAATTAGTAGATAATAAGTTTTGCTAAAGAGAAACTTATCGTGATGCCAATTTGATAAATCAAATTAGTGGAACGTACATTATTCATAATTACAACATTTATATGAAAA